>JAAHCF010000039.1:0-97263 GCA_038367545.1 Beauveria asiatica | reverse complement strand
TTTCCTTTTTTTTTTTTTTTTTTTTTTTTTTTTTTTTTTTTTCTTTTTTTTTTTTTTTTTTTTTTTTGAGAAAGATGCTAAATATTTACCAAGTAACTTATTATACTGGTAATACTCGGATAATCGCTTTGCGACGTTTGCCCGAAATAGGCATGGGCGGGCGCTCGCACATCCTCTTCTTCCTCAGGGGAAAGGCTGAACAACTTCAAACCGTTTAGATCTTGGCTCGAGGGAGCATGCAAGGTAACCAGCCATGCGTTGGAAGATGGACGGCGACAGCAAGCCACGCGACGAGGGTACATGAACCCCAGCCCTCATCATGTTCGTGTTATAAGTGCAAGGCACAGCCTCGGCCTGTGAGTGACTATTATGTTGCCCGTGATGACGCCTCGGGGGCGGCATGGCCTTGTTTCTTCATGGCTTAATTGGGATGCATGGCGACCAGCATGAAGCCACGCCTCAACTAGAAAGGGTAACCTGAAAGGATGCCGCTGCATATTTATTCGGTTTCCTACTCCGCCTTTGCAGCGGCTGCAAGGTTGTATTTCAATGGTCTTTTGCACTATACCCGCATCAGACGCGCGATCGGTGGACACGGATACCAGCTCTGTTTTTTCGGCTACACAAAGAGCGCCACAAGGACCTTTTGCTCAAACACAAATTGCTCTTTGTTTATGCTCTTCAGCAAGCCACAGAGCGCGTCAGCCTCGACCGACCTGGTTAATAAAGCGCGTAACCATAGTTAACATACGAGTGCGACAGGGTGCGTCTTGCTTTCGACGGTATATTCCTAATAAGCAGTCAATGCCGTGTTACAGCCACTGTATTATTTATAACATACTGGCATAACTAGATAAGCTCATGTCTTGCCGAGTACCTTCTCATTCAACATGGCTGGGCAATGACATGGCGAGCAATGACACAACTTATTGGTAGATTGCCCCCCTTCGTGACATCGGGGGCCGTCCGCCTCTTGCGGAGCCGACTTGTTAATGCCCCCGTCGCACATGCTAGGCCCTTGTACCGGTGGTCCTCGAGGCTTGTACCAGGGAACCTCCAAGACCAGTGGGCCGGCCCCGCGGTTGGTGGTGTTTTTTTTTTTTTTTTTCAACAGTATGTATTATCAGTAACAGTATTATCAGTACGGATATTCTCTGTCTGGGCCAGGGGACCCGAAAAAAACGGCGCATGTCTTGTTTTGCGCGGACGACGGGCTCTTGCTGCAAGACACAAAGGAGGGCTTATTAGCACCAAGACAGGAATAGCTCGCTGAGGGGGGGGGCGCTGCAAAAGGACGGCAGGGGGGGCAACCTTTGCGAAGTGGTCCCTCGCAAGGATAAATTAGAAGAAGCTGCTGTGTGGATGCCAGCCGGGGGGCAAAGAACAAGGCCTTTTTACTCGTTCAGTGTCGTTTGTGCAAGTTGCTTTGTGGTGGTGCAAGAAACCCCTCAGCTTTGCGGCGGGAAGATGCACAACCTTTTCTCGCGTCTGGTGGCGTCGCTGCGATAATAACAACACAGCCTTTGATGTTAATAATGGTCTGCAAGGGAAAATTTTGTCAATCTTGCAGCTTTCAGCTCTCCCAAGAGGGTTACGCAAACAGCCTGTCAACAGCCAATTTCACCTTGCTGCCAGCGTTACATTTTTCCGCGTTGTGTTTGACAAGACGTGGGGTTGTGAGACGGCAAGCCTCGTACTGTAGTGAAGCAATATAGTTATTTCCACAGCCTGAAAACAATATCGCCATTCGCCCGCCCTACGGAACCTCGAGTGGCATTCAATATTTAGTATTATGGCTTCTGGTACATGTAGGTTCTACGGGGCAGCTCGTTGCGCTGCGCGTCCCGACAATGTGGTCGTCCTGTAAATTTAGTAACTAGCTTCTTCGTATGAGGTCCCCTCGCCCACACATGTACGTAGTATACGCATGTTGCTAGTAATATCAGGGCTGATTACTTTTTGTTATTGCTGCATGCGCGGAACCCTAACTAACTAATGCAGAAGGAGACCAAGAGAGCAAGAAGAGAGAGAGAGAGGGAGGGAGAAAGACAGAGGAAGAGAGGTTGGTTCCACAGCACATGTTCTTGATTGGACCTCGACGGGACATGACATGGCGCAATAACAGGAACAAAAGGCTTCCCGAGAATTCGGGCGCAAACCTACAGACGGCTGGTCGCGGGCCTTGTCCTGCAAGAAGCTTCTCTTTTGAACTCGACCTTCCCCCGCTTCTTGTTGGTGGCGTTATTTGTTATATTCTCCCAGGAAGGGTGTAGAAAGAGGGCGTGAGTGTAGGAAATAACATGAAAATCTTCGACGAGCCCACGATTGGACATGAAACAGAAGGCGATTTTGTTGCTACCCTTTTCTTCCTCTTTTTTTTCCCTCACACTCGAATTCTAATAATAAAGCGAAAGTGTCAAATCGAGATTATTTGTTAATGCGTCGCGATTAAAAACGTCGCCAAGTTTCAAGCATCAAAATATGGCATGGATTGATAATCTGACCATTCATGCCTCGCTCGGCAAGGGTCCGGGGGGCGCAGGCACGCAACGTGATTTTGGTCTAGGATCCAGCAGTGGTGTCGAGCATCGCCATGGGTAGTGATTTGCCGGCACTTGGCTTCCGCCGCTTTGACATGTTGACAGCCAGCATGGGCTTTCGAGCTCTCACTACTCCGTACTTTTGTCACATTGCTGGACAGATTTGCAATGATACCAGGCTGAGCCTGTCGGTCATGCCACTTCTTGGGGAAGCCGTAATTACCTTGGCACGATTGGTCTGGTCGTGTGAGTCAGGGGCCTTTTACAGAAATGCCGACTTCTTCTGACAGGGCCCAACAAATAAGAGTATCTCTACTATTATTAAAGGCAATGACGAGTAATTTAAAGGATCATCATGCGTCTACGGATAGAATGGCCGGATATCAACAAAAAGCAATGCTCAAATCGGGAGAGATGCGAAATTAGTTGAACACGAGAACTCTTTCTCCAAGAATGTGGAATTCATAGTAAACAGAAAAGACGAGTTTCTAATTTGGTGATTCTCGTCCGAGGACGAGTATACAATCCGCCGTTTTTCATTATAATATCTTATATTCCAATATAACGCCGTCGCCAAATAAGAACAAAAACGGGACCAAGTTCTAGATTATGTACTGAAACTTGGCCGAGGTGGTGGGAGTAATAAATCCACCACGCGAAATACTACCGGAACGCGTAGGTGTAAGTTTCTATAGCATCCCGCAAAAAGCCATTGTGTCCAAGAGGAATGTGTCTTTGTGTTATGTGTCCGGTTCACTATCGCTCTCGCCGTTTCGACCACTTTCAACATCGTTGCTTTTAGCCTTCTTCTTGGTTCGGAAAAAGTTGCCGACCGTTACGCTGAGGCTCCTGGCTCGCTGTCGACCAGGCGCCGTCGTAGTCTCGTTCTCTTGCTCAGAGGCAGTGAGAACTCTGAGTAAATCATTCTCTGACGGCGGGATGGCAATGGTCTGCTGCGTGTCGTGATCGTTTGCACTCTGATCCTCTTCGTCGGAGTCGATGAAGAGACTGGCGCGTATACTTGAACGTATACGCCGCAGCGAGGACTGATTGTTGGTGTTTTGCCGCAGAGCATCCTTGACGACGGTCGTGACAGTGGAATAAAGCGGCGACGGAGAGTAAAAAGTACGGTCTCGGTCACGGAATGTCGATTTTGGTGTGGTCGTGTTGGCACGAGGCGTAACAGGTCGCTCTGCGCCGGACGGTGTGGCTTGAGCTTCTCGATGAGCTGGTGGTGTCGGGGGGTAATCTGTAATCGATGGCACAGGAGCTGATGCGACTGAATTGGTAGAGAGAGTCCGCGTCGCATGTGGCCAAGATTCGATACCCTTTCCACCAGCTGTCTCCGAGTTCCGCAAAGGCGAACTTCCCGCGGCCATTTCGGGGCGAGGGGTCGCGGAGTCCTCTGACGCATCCTGATAAGCAATTTTGACTGGTTCCGCGAAACTCACACGGGACACCTTGCTGGAGCGACGGGACGGTGTATTCTGCCTCGAATCACCTGCTGACGGTGCAGCTGGGTTCCCTTCTTGGTCAATCAAGCCTATGGTCTCGTCGATGCCCTCGGCATCATCGAGGAGATCCTCGTCCTCGTCCTTGCGCTGGCGGCCACTTGTTATCAGGAACACGCCAAAGAAGGTAAGCAAGCATCCGCCCACAAACTTGGCGGCTCGATCGGGAGTCGTCTTCTCAAAGTCCCGGTAGAGCACCGCGCTGCCAATAATGACGCAGAGCGTGAACATGACGAATTGGATGGGAATGACTTGCGTCGAGTCGAAGCGTTGGAGTGCTTTATTTACGTAACGAATCTGCATGACAGCCGTACCGAGGAGAACGAAGAGTAAAAGATAGGTCAGCGGAGCAGTGAATGCTCGCCAGAGGGTAGATGATAGCATAGATGATACACCTTTCGTAGCAAGCGCAGTATAGCCACCTATACCCGTATTAGTGCGTTCGTTCGATTACGACGTCAAAAGATTAACTTGCCAAAGAGACCGACTAGACCCAGATCTATCAGACTTGTGCGTCGGCCATATTTACTGCTAGCCCACATGAGGATGGCAATTAGAGATATCGTGACTCCGAAATATATCTCAAATTCCATAGTAGTAATGGCATCAAGGATATCACCCGGTTTCAGTTTGGTTTCCTCCGTTTTGGCGCTCAGAACAACAGTGACAACACCGGCGACGGCGATCACGACGCCCCAGAAGTCGCGCTGGCGAAACTTTTCGTGAAACATGGCGGGTGCAATGATGCAGTTGGAGACCAGCGCAACGACGCCGAGCGGCGAGACAATGGACGCCGGGGCAAACCCGTAGGCCAGGAAGTTGCCCATCTCGCCCAGCGTGATAAGGATTTGGCCCAGCCACCAGTACGGCGACTTGAGATAGTTGGATAAAGCTTTGTCCGCGTCGGCGGGGTCCTCGGGCACGGTGGTGGCATGGGACAAGAAGGATGCCGACAAGGGGTCATTTTCGCTGCCGGAATATCCGTCCGCGTTGCCGCTGGTCGTTTCGTTGCTACTGGAATGGCCATTGCCCGTGTCGGAGATTGCGCCGTACGATCCGGCCGGGTTGCTGCTCTGCGCACGTTTGAGGATGGCGCGGGCGCGTAGCTTGACGCGGGCGCGCTCCTTGTTGAGTTTGGTATGCGCATATCGCTGGACGTTGAGGGCCAGGGCAATAAGGATGTTGCCGACAATGGCGGTGACGATACCAATGAGCGACGACCATTTTCGTAGCGTGTCTTGGTCATGGCCAGGGTTTTCGCCGCTATTGCCGTCGCCCGGTATCGCCGTGGTCGTGGGCATGGCAGTCGAGCTCGACATGGAACTGGTAGTCGCCGTCATCGTCGCCAGGACCGTCGACATAACCAATCTCTCGGAAGCCATGATCTGTGCCGGCTACAGCTCGGCCGGCCGTGCCGCTGGATGCGCAAGGCGGGACGGTGAGAAAATGGCTGGATGCCTCGCGCGCTTTAGCTACACAGAGCACAGCAGGCCGTCATCCGAGCCAAGGTCGGGTGAATTGAAAAAGGAAAAAAAAGGATCAGATACTAGAGACCGCACAAAACATAGCGACACTGCTGGAGACTGGGCAAATGAGAAAACGTTGACCGATTACCAGATGCAAATTGATGTCGCTAAATTATCTAGCTTTTTGGTGCAGCGTCATGATATATCTCCATGTCTCGGCGCCACCCCTAACAAAAGAGCGTGGCGCGTGTGCGTACGGCTGCTAGTATGTACTTTGGGATACAGCTTCTGTCTCGACACGGGATGTTTCAGCGCTACTTTTAGGGGTTGTCGGTGCTATTTATTATCATAAGGCGCTAAATATCAGGCAGGTATATTTACACGCTAAACGGAGCCAACGGTCCTCGGTCATGTGCCATCAGACAGGTTTTAGTTCTGTTTCCATGAGCATCTTCAGCCTTTCATCCTTTCGAATTACTCACTCTCAGCTATCACGAGTCGGAATGACAATTCATCCACGAGTTTTTCCATTGCGCCGTAACCACAACGTCAACGCTGGTCTCTCCGCCGTACACTGGTCTCTCCGCCGTACACTGGTGACATAGACACCACTACTTCTCCACCAGCCTCAAAACCTGGCCCCACCAAATATTAAGAACAACTTCATCCAGACTTCAACCACGTTGCAGGCCATCGTCCCATCTCTATCGCCTTTCCATAATTCGCTATAATCTTGTGACAGATTGGGAGAAATGCCAGACTCACGCGTTACCGGGAATGATTCCGGTCTCGACACCGAAGGCCTTGCCCTCAACGAAGGCGTGACCTTTTTGTCCTCTTACAGCCCTGCGAGGCTCACCCATCTTCGCCAGCCCGTGCCCAGCGACCTCCCCCCACATCTAGACGCGGGCATCTTTACGTTCCAGGATGCTCTTGAAGATTTACTCACCGTCTCTCAGGGCAATCCGCTACCTGATATTCACTCCCGATATCAGCAGAGCCGGATGCTGCGTCAAATGTATCCCCATGGTGAGCCCACCTGGCTCTGGATCAAGCGTCTCGAGTCCCAGGGTCTCATCCGCCCGGCCCGAGGGTCTTATATTGCACGCGTGTCTCAACCCGGCTTTGATGAACTTCAGAGATACTTGGAGGAAGATACGGAACAGCTCTGGCGCAGCATCCGCGATGACCCCAGGAACCAGGAAACCGTGGCCCAAGTTGGCAAGACTTTCAGAGAAATTCGCGATCCGTTTTCCGGTCATAATAGCCATAACCCGGAATGGAGCGATTCAAAGAATACAACTAAGACGGAGCCTGATCATTTTGATGATCTCTATTCGGCAATTAACTCAGCCTTTGCCGACGGTCGAAGCACTTGGGATGCACTTCAACGAACCATCAACAAGGATGTGCCGCGACGGATGGATGAGCTCGAGCGTCAAATGGGGGAATGTTTCAAAGAGAACAAGCCCTCGGCCCTGACTGGAAATTCTGTTGATGACAACGAACAAGAGACAAGGTCTGAGTGGGTGGACGCCTTGGGGTATAGGCACACGACCATTAAGCGCAAACTTTATGACGAAAATGGTAAAGAAATTGGCTCCTCTACTTCCGTTACCATTAAATCAGCAGATAACGATGATTCAAACGTCATTGAAAACAGCGACGGCAACACAGACGTTGCTGGCAAGAGGAAACGCGGCTGGTTCTGGTAAAGGGCATGCGTGCAGTCGCGCAGCCTTAAACATCTACAACTTCATCGAAGCTCTCAACTCGGTACAACTTCATGATTGTATAGTATTCAGATTTACACTAATCAATGACATCAAGTACAGCGCCAATGCAAATGCAGTGTTCCCAGAAAATACATGACGAGAATATGAAGAGATGAAAGAGATAATTCCGTTTCGCGTCTGTTGGATTCAGCCTCTAGATTCGGCCTTCTTCTTGCGCATCTGATGCTTGCGCGCCATGAGCTTTTGCTGCATGCCCTCTTTGCCGCCGGTGTCACGTCCATCACCCTTGAACTTGTCCATAAGAGGCTTCCTGTCTCGGCGGTCTCTCCCCCCACCAAGTCCTCGGTCACCACCACGACCCCGATCACCACCACGGCCACGAGCACCACCACGACCCCGCGCACCGTCAGGGCCTCTATCATATCCACGATCTCTGCTGTCAGAACCACCTCTTCCGCCCCGGTTACCTCCACGGCCCCCACGGCCGCCTCTTCCGCCTCTTCCGACGCGCAATCCGTTGCCGTTAGGCTCTTCTTCATCATTATCCTTTTCGAAGCGAGGCTTCCCCTTAGTAGCGTCTTCCCTCGCTTGCCTGGATTTTTCCTCATTTATTCTTCTGCGCTGCACAACTTGGGCATTCTCAATGGCAAATTCCGCAACCAGGCGCTTCTTCTTGCCCTCTTCCGTGTCATCCATCTGGTAGCCGTTCAGGTATCGCAGACCCATCAGGGCCCAATGATGAGACACGTATTCGATGAAGCCATAACCACGGCTCCTGCCAGCACCAGATTCTTCGCTGACCTTGGAGCCTTGAGTGCTCTCAAAGACAATTTTGGCTTGACGCACGATACCCTTTCCTTTAAGTTTTCTTTGCTTCTCCATCTCCTTTGCGTCCTTTCCGTCTCTTGCGTTCTCCTCCTTAGACAGTGGCTCGCGAATGCCTTCTTTGACATCCTGCGCAAATCCGACGACAGCTTTTCGAGCCAGCTCCTTGAGTTCTTTGGAACCAATGTTTTTGGGGATATTTCGTAGCGCAATTCTTGTGAGACTGATATGCAAAGTTGGATTACCTTGGACGAGCTTTTTTCTTTGAACCGCGCTGGCCTGTCGCATTCGGATTTCAGGAAGACTCAGCAGGTTGTATATAGGCGAATTGGTACCGATGGAACCCTCAGCAAGAAGATAGAGCCGTCTCTTGTCCTTTTCTCTCCGGTTTGCCAACGAGCTTTCTGCCAGGTTGCTGGCTTCAGCACGATTTACAGCCTGTGCTATGCTGAGTAGACGACCATCAAGAGTATATTTCCCTGTAGGATCAAGGTTGTCGTCTTGCAGGATCGATTTCTTGCCCGAGGCAGCTGGCTGCTGTCGCCGCGGAGCTCCCTTGATACATGTCTTGGCATCCTCCTCCTGATAGAAGCAAACAAACGCGGTTCCCGCAGGGCGATCTGTAGCTTTGTCCATAACGACACGCGCATATCGAACGTTTCCAAAGCTGCTGAAGAATGACTTGAGGTGTTCGTCGTTGGTGGTAAATGGCAGATTGCGGACAAAGACTGTGCAAGAATTGTCAGACGAGTTGTTGCGCTCTTCTTTTCTCTTTGTTTCCTCTTCGTCCTCTTCGTCCTCGTCCTCATCCTCCATATTTTGCATGTGGTTCTTCATAAAATTCTCCAGGTCAGTGTTGAGCTGACCCTCTTCCTTGTCTTGGTTGAGGTCTTCGTCGTTGTCGTCGTCGTCGTCTTCAGCGTCCGAGTCTTCTTCAGAGCTGGTTTGGTCGTCGCCGTCATCATCGCCACTTTCGCCCTCCTTTCCTTCCTCGGCTTGCCGTTGTTCCCATGTGTCCTTATCGACAGCCCAGTCAACAGCAAGAGCTCTGCCATCAATTTCCTTGCCGTTGATACCTTCGAGAGCCTTCTCAGCATTTTTCTTGCCTCGTAGGGTAACGAATCCGAACCCCTTGAGCTTTCCCTTGTTTTTGGGCAAATCCGCAAACTTAACCTTGCCGTAGCTACGGAATAGATGGCCAAGCTGCTCAGAGTTGCGAATGCTCCAGGGCAGATTTCGCACTATCAACTTTGGCGTCGGCTCAAACTCAGGCTTTCCTGGCTTCTGACGAGGTTTAGCACCCTCGGTGACTTCTTTTCTTTGTCTCGGCTCGGCCACTTCGACTCGAATGGTTCTGTCTTCCCATCGCTTCTTGTCAAAAACAGTTTGCGCCTGCTTGGCGTCGTCAGCGTCCGCCAGAGTCACGAAACCGAAGCCGCGAGACTCCTTTGTCTGCTGATTAATAACCACAGTGGCATGCTTGACGGGAAAGTATTCGGAGAAAAACTCCGCAAGGCTTTCGTTTGTCACATTTGGAGGTAGTGATCGAACAAAAAGAGATCTGCGCTCTTCCGTCCGGGCTTTCTTTGGCGCGGGAGCAGCAACAGTCTCCGAGTCTGGCATTGCTGCCAGTGCCTCCTCAATTTCAGGCCGAAGCCTCTTTTTGCTCTCTTCGGCGACACTCATTTTAAGAAAATCGTTAAACACGGCGCAACAACGAAGACTCTGCCTTCCAGCAACTCAATCTTAGCGGCGACCAAAAAAAAAGTTCCAAGCCCCACCAAGGATCCAAAGTAGCATATCTTATCGCACGTGATAAAGAAAGGCAACATTTCCCATTGAGCAATGCGCCACTATTCCTAAAAGGGAACCTTGTTGACTTGACCGTCAACACGCGCCGCGTATCCAAACATAGGGTCGCATATGGATGTGTCTATTCACGTCGTGCATCACTGCTACACTCTGTACCGACATACGGACCTCTGCATCATTATTAAAAGTCCAAAATGCCGGCAAGAGCGTCAACAACACGCTCTACCCGGCCTTCCTCTGCGGGTGGCCGCAAACGCTCGAATTCGGCGTTGAGCGGGCGAATTCCCTCCATTTCCCGTGTCTCGCCTACCCCCGCCGCCGAGTTCGTCGACACACCAGACAACGACTTGAGGCTAAGAATCAGTCCAATCTTCCGCGATGCGCAGCGAAATACTGCAACGCACCGAAAGCTTACTGTCACGCTCCGAAAGATCCACGAGGCATGCTGCTATGAGACACCTGACCAGAAGACGACTTCCGAGAGCGACTTTGACGAGAAGGCCTTCAATGCCGAGTTTATTCGATCCGTGCTCAAGATCATGCCAGTCAAGAAAACTGAAAGCGTGGGCGAAAAGTCTATTCGTTTCATCAGCTTCTACCTGCGACACTCCAGTGACAAAGATAATGAGCTGCTGGGCGACCTGGCCGACGACGCTATCCATATGCCAGAAACGCCAAGCGCAAGATTGATCTCGGAGCTGGTGGAGGCCGTCTCTCCTCTCATGATTGCAAAAGACAAATTTGTCCGCTACAGATCAACCCAGCTGCTATCGCAGATTGTCAACTCACTCGATGCACTTGATGATGCCCTGTTCCAATCACTCCGCCATGCGCTCTTGAAGAGAATTCGCGACAAGGAAGCCATGGTTCGTGTTCAGGCAGTTCTTGGGCTTGGTCGCCTCGCTGGCAACCAACCCGACAGCCTCACAAACTCAGATGACAGTGATGCAGACCCAGAGTCGGGCTTGCTGGAAAAGCTTCTCCAGGTACTGCAAAATGATCCGAGTGCTGATGTTCGCCGCTCACTACTGGTCAATCTTCCCATTCTCCCAAATACTCTTCCATACCTTCTCGAGCGTGCTAGGGATCAAGATGCTGCGACCCGTAGGGCTGTCTACTCGCGCTTGCTTCCGACTCTCGGTGATTTTCGCCATCTGTCTCTCTCCATGCGAGAAAAGCTTCTGCGGTGGGGTCTTCGCGATAGAGACGAAAACGTCCGCAAAGCTGCTGGGAGGCTCTTCAGAGACCGATGGATTGAGGACTGTGCAGGAACCGCCCAACAAGAGAACCAAACCCCCAGCTTTGATGCACTGCTCGAGCTCCTTGAGCGAGTCGATGTGATCAACTCCGGAGTGGAAAATGGAGTTGCACTGGAAGCAATGTCCGGCTTTTGGGAAGGTCGACCTGATTATCGGGAGGCCATCAACTTCAACGACACATTCTGGGAGACCCTCACCGCGGAATCTGCCTTTCTTGCTCGCAGCTTCAATGACTTTTGTCGAAAGGAGGGCGATGGAAAATATGAATCGCTGGCCGAGGAGAAGCTTCCCGAAGTCACCAAGGTCGCTTACTTTCTTGAACGCTATCTCAACGCATTGATAGAGACACTGCGCCGAGCAGAGCAAGATGCTACTGACGAGGAAGTTGAAACCGCAACCGTGGAGCAAGAGTTTATTGCCGAGCAGCTACTCCACATTGCGCTGACTCTTGACTACTCTGACGAAGTAGGTCGACGTAAAATGTTCACATTGCTCCGTCAAGCCTTATCTATACCCGAGCTTCCCGACGAGGTGACCAAACTTACTATCGAAATTTTACACCACATTTGCTCTCCCGATGCCGCAGGCGAGCGCGAGTTCTGCAGTATCGTTCTTGAATCAGTTGCCGATGTCCACGACACAATTTTGGATGATCTTCCCACCGACGATGTGGATGATAGCTTCCATTCCGCGCGGTCCGAGGTCAGCGGCTTGAGCACGTCATCTGGTGGCAAGGGCCGTGGCAAGGAGCTGAGCGAGGAAGATGCACGTGCTAAGGCGGTTAAGGAGATTGTCATCAACATGAAGTGTCTGCACATTGTTCAATGCATGCTGAGCCACATTTCAGGCAATCTTAAGGACAATGCTGACCTGGTCTCCATGCTTAATAACTTGGTCGTTCCGGCGGTTCGCAGCCACGAGGCACCTGTCCGTGAGCGTGGCCTGGTCTGTCTGGGCCTCTGTGCCCTGCAGGATCGCTCTCTAGCTGAGGAGAATTTGAGCCTGTTCATTCACTTCTTTAGTAAGGGACACTCAGCGCTTCAAGTCACCTCATTGCATATTCTTACCGACATCCTCAACGTGCACGGAGCGCACTTATTCTCCTCTACACCAGCACTCCTAAAGGTATATGTCAAGGCTGTGAAGAGCGGTTCAAGGGCACCAGAGGTGCAAGCCGCAGCTGTCATGGCAGTTTCCAAGCTTTTGCTCGGCCGTGTGGTTAGCGATGAACAGGCATGCCAGGAGCTCCTGAAATCGCTGGTCGTCGCCTATTTTGACCCGACCTCGGCTGGAAACCAGACGGTCCGCCAGGCGCTAAATTACTTCTTACCTGTGTTCTGCTATTCCAGAATGACGAACCAGGAGCTGATGCGCAGCATTGCTCTTCCCGCGCTCCACACCCTGCTGAACGTTCGTGAAGGCCTAGAGGACGACGATGAGGCGGACATTGAGGAAGACATGGTGAGCATGCCAGCCATCGGTGCATGCCTTGTCGACTGGACAGATCCTCGCAAGGTCTACAGCCCTACTAGTCTGCTTGAAGCAGAGAAAAAGAGTATCAACGGCGATGTTCACCTCGAGCTGGCCCTTGACATCATGGATAGATTACACAGCAATGTTACCAGTAAGTTGATGCACATAACCAAGCGGGGGTGGTCAGTACTAATCACATAAACAGAGGAAGAGAAGAAGCTCGTTGCCGGCCTTCTTAGCAAGATATACATTTCATCCGGCTCGTCCGAGGACAAATTACGGGAAACGTACGAAGAGGTCTGCATCGCAGTCGAAGAGGGTGTCGTGACGGACGCACCTAGCAGGAATGCACTATACAAGATACATGTCAGCTTGGGCAAGATTGTCAATGCACTTGACGAGCAACAGCCCCAGCGCAACAGCCGCAGTGCCTCCGCCATGTCAGAGAAGCGACTCTCCGGGGGCAAGGCCGTCTCGGAAGAGCCCGTCATTAAAGAAGAGGATGAGGATAGCGACAATACGGTCATTGCCAAGAGTATCCGAGATACGCCGCCCCGTTCTGAGTCCTTTGACGGAGACAGAGAAGAATAAAGATGCGACCCCTGTGTTTTGCATTTTGTAATTTGCAACGAGATTTCCGTATGACGCGTTATGAAACCTGGGTGCCGGGTATATATGAAGGGGTCTGGTGGCTGCGCATATCTAATTCTTATCTTATAATTATTTCCTGGGCGTTGAGCCGGTCCGTATCTATTGAGCTGTTCTGGGCAAGACTGCAGAAACCCCCGAAACCTTGTCTAGTTGTCCATTTAGGTATGAATCTGATCACCTGCTACCCCATACAATGCACGACGGTTCATCGAGTGCCTAGCCAAAATAGAGCCCCGCTGAGCCCAATATTCACCAAGAGATGCTGCGCAATGTTCCAGGCCATGGCGTACAGATATTTCGGTGAAAAGACGGTCCAGATGAACAGATGAGTGCGCATGGCAGTGCACGCCGCCATAACAGATGCGACAGACGCTGTGGCAAAGACGGTAAGCAGCGCGACGTGCTGCCGGAAGACGCCGCGCTCGCCAGCGCTATACTTGTCGACAAGGAGAGTCGTGGTGGCCGAGGTCCAGTACAGCGGGCCGGCCCAGTTGCTGGCGAAGGTTAGAATGCCGACGGCGACGACGTTGAAGCCGGATATGCCATTATAGGCGCTGGAGAGGTCGACGGAAGAGATAGCGTTGGAGCCGCCCGCGGCGAAGAAGCTGGTGTACTGGAAGAGGATGGAAGAGGCGGTGATTTCGGCGAGGGTCATCTGCTTGGCGTCGATAGTGCAGTAGATGATGTGTGCGAGTAGGAAGATGGGCACATTGGTGGCGCGGGACTGCGTCATTGCGAAAAGGGTCACGAGTTCGTGCAATAGACCCGCTGGATATGTCAGTCAAGAAATCTGTATACTGGCGCCGGCACATGGGAAGGAGGCATACTCGTTGATCTTGCGTGTCGTCCGCCAGAGATGCCGCGGGCAATGGCAAAGATGGAAAGCAAGCCAAGGACGATGAAGACGACACGAGCGCGCCAAAGAAGCGACTGGCCTTCAAACTTGTCGTTGAGCGTCTTAGCAAAGCCGACGACGAGCTCGGGCGCATCCGCGGCGGTAAAGGCCAGCTTAAAGGTAAACGCCGACGAGATGAGGACCGAGGTGATGGACGTGGCAGCGATAAAGGGAATGCTCTCGAGGCTGGGCAGCATCTGAGACCAGGTGATGCCGTACATGACGATGATGGCGAGCCATAAGGCAGCGGGGTACCGGTGGACGACTAGTTTGACAATGTCGGGCTCGCCGGCGAACTTTTGACCAGTCTGGTTCCAGCTCCTCGTGATTCGCATGGCAAGAAGTGCAACGAGGTACCAGCCGCCAGATGAGAACTTGCTGGAGCTGGTCTACTAGTCAGTATAGGATGGGTATGAACAGGGGAATCGCAGCGTACCGTCGAATGGCCTTGGCTGCGAGAAAGGCCAGCCAGAGGGTGGCGGCCCAGTACCAGAAATGATGCTCTTCTTCGACGTAGCTGCTCGCAAACATCATGGCGCTATAAAGGACAGATATTAGCATTAATGGGAGTGCGGTCTGGGACCTTAGGACACGCTGTGTAAAGAATGTAGACGCTGTGATGATGAGAGCTATGCCGGCAAGTCCCAGTCCAGCGTATAGGCGCGGCATCTCGTAGTTGGAGGCCATGCTACTCATCAGATTCTGAGCTTTGCGGATCCATCGAGAGGTGGACGTGAGCCACTCTTGATCGATTGTATTTTGAGCATTGAGTAATAATGCGCGCTGGGTGATGAATCGCCAGTCACAGGCGAGCTCGTTGATGTCAGTACGCTCCAGTTGGCAGGGGTCAGTCGACGAGGCAACGTCGAAAAGTTCGGGTCCAAAAGCCGCAGTGACAATGTTGAGAATCTGCCGAGCATTTCGAATAAGAATTTGGATCTTATCTTTGGGGCTCGGCCAAAACGGAAGAAACTCGGGGATGAAGGCGCCAAGATTATTCTTGGAGACGGGAAACCCAAGAAGGGCGGCGAGGGTCGGCACAATATCCGACTGTTCCACCTCGGAATAAAAGTCAAACTCGTTTCGAGGAAGCGTAGGTGCTTCGTATGGCGGCCCAATGCCCTTGAGCTTCGGGGACAGGAAGAGCAGCGCAGGAGACGTCTCACCAGGCGACGATGCGCCGTGGTTTCCTGCATCATTCATTCCATGATCGCCACACACTACCAAAAGAGTTGATTCGAGATGCTTCTCCGACGACAAGGAACCATAAATAGCGCGGATAATAGAGTCCATCTCGTGCTGCTTTGGAACCATGTTGGAACTGGTGAGATTAGCCATAAGCCCGCCCACAAGTACGCAGCAGGCATTCTTACCTCCTGGGCCCTGATTTATGGCCAATGTGATCTAGTCCAAGGTAGTGTAGTACCATAAGCGACCAATCGTCATTTTTCAACTCTCCATTGATATGGCGAGTCACATTGTTGTCGACTTCGGTAAAATCCTGCTGATTGTCAGCGTGACATCTGGAGTAGAGCGCAAGCATAGCTTACAGCTACAAAGAAACTGGATGTTCCATCATGACGATTGAAAAAGTCTGGAAAGAGCTTCAGCCATGTATCATCACCATACATAAGTACCTTTCCAGTATCCTTGGCCTTGAGCTGAGCCAACCAGGTGTCCTGCGCCGCGAGAGCCGAAGATTTGTCTCCTTCGTCGATATTGAGTATGAGATCTACAAAAGAGGGTATAGAGCCAGTAGTAATTGCTTTCAGCCTAGGCATCGTCACTGTTGGCGAGCGAGCGTAGGCTGTGAATGGGATTGCTGAGCCATGGCGAATAAGGCTGTGTAGATGTAAGCAGAGGCGTCATCTTGTACGCGACGGGCGTTGCTTACCTCTGCGTGTATTCAAACCCAGAGTCTTGCGAGTACACAAAGTCGCTGGCAAAGTATCAGTACATTGTAGAGAGTCTGAGCCTGCGCGCGTCACCTTCGGAGTGCATCAATCACCACAAAAACCAGCTTGTCAAAGGGCGCCTGAGGGGGTGGGCCAGACTCCAAGACTTCAAACTCGGCTAAGCCAGGAAGAAACGGCTTGTATGGGAAGAAACCGGCGGCAAATATCAGAATTGATATTGGAATCAGAAGATTGGCGATGGCTAGCGACAGGATGGTGAATGACCACCCTGCTTGGCAGGCGGCTCTTGGGGCCATGAGAGGAACGAGCGACGTGTAAGGAGCGTGCTGGATGAAGTGTGAGGCGCGCGCAATGTGTATAAAAGAAGGACTAAGAATTTGCGCACATTGCAGTATACTGTGCAAAGTATGATCTTCCTTTTAAGAACCTGACTCTTTAGAAGGACAAACACAGCCGACGGCTTTTGTGTCGTCTGGGGATGTAGAACCGGAAACATGGTAGTTTGCGATGCGAATCCAACGTCCAGGGATGGATGGGCGCGGCGCTAGCGGCAGCGCCTCCACAAAGGTTCGCAAAAAAAACCGATGTTAGACGAGGTAGGATGCAGGCCGCCATTGAGACGGAGAAGGGTCTACATGACCATCAGAGCGTATAAAAGCACGCCAAGAGTACTTTGACAATTTTTTGGTCATGAACCACCTGCTTGTCAGGGTATCTGCTCAAATACATTGCGACTAGTCGTAAAAGAGTAGTCATGGTAAGAAGGATGCACGTTTGTCCGACATCTCATGCAGATAATAGCAGAAAATAGCAGAAATAATAAACCCCCCAAAATCAGAAACCAAATACCCCAATAAAACTCCAGTATGCTAATTTATGCCTTCTTCTTGTTCTTCTTGGCCTTGACCCTGTCGCTGTACTTGGGGAACACGATGGAGGCCTTCTTCGGCTTTCGCTTATCGATTCGCTTTCGGCCGATGCGCTTTGATTCTGTGCGCTTCTTGTCGACATCCATGGCTGAGAGTTTGTTAGCTGTGTTTGCGTACAATGCAGTTGTTTGGCTGGCAACATACCGACGGCGTCACCGGTATCGGCAGCTTCTGCCTCGACAACGTCGGCCTCTTCTATTGGCGCACTTGGATTAGTTTCGCTTGATGGGGGCTTCTTTATGATCTCGTCGGGCTTACCCCCCATGTTGGCATCGGACGTCTCGGGCTTAGGCTGCTTGGCCAGTTCCTGCAGTTTGGCCGACAGGCGCTCGGCGCGGGCAGTCTCGGCAGGGCCAAAGACTGTGGCCGCCAGGCGCCTGTTATTCGCTTTACGAGTGCTTGAACGCCCGCTCTTAGCCATTGTATTCGTTAATGGTTGATTTGGCGTGTGTGAGGAGATACAGGCCGGAGTAAATCTATCAATAGCTTCCAGTACCTGTCGAAAAAAATGCCTGATAGCAACTTTTACAGAGGGGCAGCCCACGCCGATAAGAATATGACTGTGGCGCTAGTGTCAGAATCAAACGTGGCTGGTGCAGCGAGGGCTATAATTCTTGTGATTCAGCCACATCTGGTCTTGGCTCTGGTGAATCAATCCTTAGTGAGCGCTGTTGCACCAAATTCCTATGATTTAACCGATCCTGCTCAAAAGCTGCCATCATCAAAGTCGGCGCGTTGATTCGGGAAGCACCTTGCTAGCTCCTTGCTTCTTCCCCATGTTCACTTTTCGTCAGTGCATGATTTTCTGAAATTCTCTACTGCAACTTGCGCCACCAGATTCCCTTAACTTCCTCCTCACCTCCGAGCACGCGCGCGCTCCGGAACCCGCCACTGAGCGAATCGCATCGCTGCCCACCAAATCTTGCTCTTTCTCCCTCGCCAAACATAACCTGGTTTCGAACCGCGAATGCTTAGAGCACACATCGCCGGCGAAAGCCTTCTTGTCCGACTTCATCTGCGACACAACGACTCCCATACTGCGAGACACTACATTTTGAGGCTAGGCTTGCGCCTGTCTGGTGTTATAACCACCGCACTTAGCCAGGCCCTTCGTTGTAGACACGCTCGCAACCATGGCGTCGACAATCGGAGTTCCGAAGCATGAGGTGCTTTCTTTGATCCGCGAGATTCAGAGTAATCAGCTGTTCAATCGTCAGCTATCGTCTATTTGTCAAGTCAACGGTCTCAAGAGCACCGGTGTCAAGGCGGACTTGCAACGACGCATTATTACCCGTGAGTCCCCGCCATCTAGCAGCTGATGATGCCTGGGAGCGTGCCAACAGCCAGCCGCTGTCTTTTCATTGCATCTACTAATCGTACTACCATCCATCAGTCATTCAAGAATCATCGGTCGACCCTTCACGCTTTGCCCAAGTGAAACAGAGCGTCTCAAACGCTTACGCGCAACGTAATGGCACTGCGCCTGTAACGACTGCAGCGCCGCTCAAGTCGCGGACTACCGCTCCCTCTGGCCCAAATGTACACTTCCCGCTATCGGTGTCATATGGGAATAGTCTTCCCGGCATGCCGCAGGGCTTCGGTGCCACGCGTATCAATATTATGACGACCCCAGCTCTCGCATTCAAGCCCAGTCCATTTTACCTGATCAAGTCTACCCTCGGCGATGTTCGTATATGTGAAGGTTGGTACCTGGATATTAAGCGCGCCTTCATACAGAAGTGACTGACGAACTCTAGCCATGGCTCAGCATCGAAATACGATTAATCTGCACATCTCCGCAACCACCTATCCGGAAGTGCAACAATGCCTCGCCGACCCGTCTCAGAAAGTGCTGCTATTCTGTGCGGGCGAGGCAATCGGCAACCAGGATATTGAATTCCCTCATCAATCCGAGATTAGAGTTAACGGAAGTGAGGTCAAGGCCAACTTGCGCGGATTGAAGAACAAACCAGGGTCTACTAGACCGGTTGACATTACTGATGCGTTGAGACTAAAGCCACCGAATTATCTGAACACAATAGATTTCACGTATGCTTTAACGACGAAGGTAAGAACTGTCGGTATCTCTTTGTGGCTGTCATCGCTTATTGGTTCAGAAATTCTACATGATAGCAAACCTCTGCCAGGTATACTCTGTTGCGGAATTGGTACAGGGCATATCCACGGGGAGACGAATCCCGAAAGACTCCGTAATTACGGAGTGTAAGTGTTTCTGCCAAGACCTCGTGTCCTCCGTTCTAACAGCTTTCCAGTAAACCAAAAGGCTCAGGATCCCGACGTCGTGGCAACTTCGTCGGTTCTGTCTTTGAAGTGTCCCTTATCCTACACGAGACTGGATGTACCTTGCCGCGGCATGAGTTGCTCACATGTTCAGTGCTTTGACGCGACGTCATATCTGCAGCTTCAAGAGCAAGGTCCGCAATGGCTTTGCCCGATATGCAACAAACCAGCACCGTATGAGCAACTAGCTGTCGACGAGTAAGTTTCTTAATGGTCATCGCCATTGCATTGTGACTGACATTGGACCCAGGTATGTCCAAGATATTCTGGACAATACACCGAAGAGCTTAGAAGGAGTTACCATTGAGCCTAACGGGCGATGGCTCTCCAAGGCAGAAGAATCAGAGAGTAATAACTTTCCTTCTGAAGCGTATTTCGACGACGACGACGATGATGCTATTGAGTTGTCGGTAATCAGTAATATCCCGGTTCGGCCCGTGGATAAACTGCCCACACCTAGCACGCCATCTCGACAGACTGGAGGGGGCACGAAACGGCCTGCCCCAGCTATCATTGATCTGACACTATCATCGGATGACGAGGACGATGAGCCAATTCAACGACCTCAGAAACGACGAAGTACAGTAGCAAATGGTTATGATTGGGCCAGTAGTCTGGTTCTCCCACGTCTTTCGTCGCCGGGGCTTCCGCCGTCATAAGACTAATTCCGGTAAGAGGGCAAACTGTATCATATTTCATCATATGCATAGCGCAGGGGACAATACCAAAGAATCTTTTTTTTTTTGCTGAACGACATGAGATGGAGGCAGGGGAGAGAAATGGAAGCACATGTTAGTGATTATGAGTTTTCTTTTCCATTATCTTGGGATATATTCTGCCTTGTCTTAGATCCGTTGCATCATTTGCGATGATTGTGTTGCAGGGAGAAAGATATGAGTGACGAAGCCAAAGATGTGAACTCTATTCGGGCCGGATTCCATGTTGGTGTTGCGCTCCTCTCAACGCCACCTACCTATGTAGTAGTGCTTACTTAATTTACTGGGCTCGAGTCAACAATGAATCAGTAATTGTCCTCTCGAAAACGAAGGCTGTGCATATAAGATAGTGGTCATTACTATTTAACAGGCGTCGCTGCAACATCAGGTGTGCGCCCCGCATTGTACCCGGCGCAACAGTGTCTACTTAGGTACCTAGCCACCTACCTGGGAGGTATGGCCAAGGACATAAGTTAAGGCAGTTTAGTACCTGCCTACCAATAACTGTACAACCTCATCCACCCCCCACCCTTACCAGCAACCATTTCCTTCGATACAGCGACTTAGACGATACTACCAATTCCCTCGGACAGCTCCCCTCACAAGTCGTTGTCAAGAGTCCGTTCGTCAAACTGATCCCCCCCCCTGCGAACCACCACCGCACAGCCGCCGTGGCCGCCCACCCACAATGTCTCTCGAGCCGGTGATGCCCCCCTACAATGCCTCGGACCCGACTGCCAGCTTCCTCAGCTCCTCGTGCCTCGACTTTTTGCTCATTGAGCTCGTGCCGCTCGCGTACCGTGTGACGCAAGAGCGCGACGGTGGCAGCGACGCGGCCGCGGAAAAGGGCGCCGAACGAAGGAGTACAGGTGGCGGCGGCGGCGGCGACGAGGATGATGAAGATGAGGATGATGATTCGTTGCCCGACACCAACGGTTCGACGGTGAACGAGAGGCAGAGAGCGAGCTCGACGGGCGCGGCGACGACAGGCAGCGCGGGGAACACGAGGCGCTTTGATGACGAGGACGAGGAGCTGGACGCGGTGCATTATCGGCTGGAGACACTGGGTTACCGCGTCGGCCAGGGCTTAGTGGAAAGGTACGGGACGAAGAACACCTCCTCTTTGCAGAAAGCTCTGCGAAAATCATTGGAACCCCCCCCCCCCGGGCCCTGCTGCCTTTCAACGAGCCTGTTATGCTGTTGATGGTGGCCAGGGAAAGGCAAGAGAGCCGCGGAATATTGAAAGATGCAGAGGCTACTGGAGGAGGGAGCAGAGACTCGATGCTGACATGACAAAACTAGGTTTTCCCGCGATCGCCCCCGGTTAAACGACACGCTCGACGTGATCAAGTTCCTCTGCAAGGATCTCTGGTCATTGGTATTCGGCAAGAACATAGACAATCTTAAGACCAATCACAGAGTATGCACTCTCGCTCATCCCTTTTTTTCCACTCGTCGTTCCATACACATGGCGGGAACGAAACGCTGTCTTTTTCCTCTGGTTGGCAGCACGAGCTAACAGCGGCAAAGGGCGTCTACGTACTGACAGACAACGTCTTCCGGCCGTTTTCGCGGATGAGCACCGTGGCGGGCGGCCAGGCAGTGGTGCGGGCACAGCCGTTCCTGTGGTTTCCGTGCGGCATCGTTCGGGGAGCGCTGGCCGCGCTCGGGATCAACGCATCGGTGCAGGCAGAAATCAATGAGCTCCCGGGGGCGGTATTTCAGATCAAGACATTGCCCATCAAGACATGATAATACACGGGACGGATACATAAACGGGGAACTCTTTTCATTTTGCCAGAGAAAGGACTACGCAATGCCAACAACACAAGGCAATCTATATGACGGAATAGCAACTAACCCCACGACAATGACGAGAATTTCTATACAGTCACTATTCCACTCGGCACTCCAATCAGGCACGCACCAGCCTCGGTTCCGCTCGTTAGGTCGTACAAGTATTGCTCAGGACGCCACACGGACCCCTGTACTTCGATAGTGCTGCTGTTTTGGAACAAGGCTTGGGATTCGGACTAGCCCATTGGCGGAGCCTAAAACAAACACTTCTTACAGCCTATCAAAGAAAAAGTAAATAATCAGTATTCCTGGCCATATAAATCATATATTACGCACAGCTTGACCGCTGTAATGCTTCAAGACAGGCTACTGGCTTCCATCTCGTCCGGGCTCTGTCCGGAAGCGCGTTGTGCTCTTACTGGGGATATGGAAAAGGGCTGATTTACTTTTGGGGAGGGTTGTGGGCAAACTGGACACCCTTGGAAATATTGCCCTTGAGACCCTCGACGGCCTTTGCCAGTAGGGCCTTCTCCTGCTCGGTGATGCCCTCCAATGGGTTTGTGGCCTTTTCGACACCGTTGGGCTAAAATGGTCAGCACGCAGTGAAACTTGATTCGGGGGAGTCATCTTACGCCAAGCTCAACGGGAACGGAGAAGAAGTCGCAACCGGTAGCCTTGGCTACGGCGTCACCACCGGGGACACCAGGCAGGTAGACGTAGCTGGGTTCGATAAGACCCTTCTCGCCCTTGACAGCTCTCAGGACCTTTTCGGCGAAGCTAGGTAAAACGGTCAGCAAGTTCAAGTGAGGGCATGCAGACAAAACATACCGGAAGCCGGCGTAAGCCATGGAGAGGGTGGCAGAGCCAGCGCCGTCCTTGGCCTTGACAACCTCATCACCACCAAACTGGACGCGGTTGACAAGAGCGTCGTACTTGTCGGCAGGGATGTTGACGGAAGGAGTAGCCTTGCTGAAGAGTGGCACAATGGTCTCGCCAGAGTGGCCACCAATGACGGGGATGTTGAGCTTCTGGGGCTGCTTCTCGCCGGTAATCTCGGCGACAAAGGTCTCCGCACGGACAATGTCGAGGGTGGTGACACCAAAGAGGCGCTGAGGGTTGAAGACTCCCTTGGCCTTGAGGACCTCGGCGGCAATGGGAACAGTCGAGTTGACGGGGTTGGAGATGACGAGGATGAAGGCCTTGGGGGCCACCTCGGCGGCGACCTCGATAAGACCCTTGACAATGCCAGCGTTGATGTTGAAGAGGTCATCACGAGTCATGCCAGGCTTGCCTACAAGTCGTTAGAGCGGTGATCTTTGTCTCAAGGCCTTTTTGGCTGCGCCGAGCCTTGGAATCTGGGCTACTCACGAGGAATACCAGCAGGGATGACAATGATGTCGGCATCCTTGAAGGCAGCCTTCGCGCCGTCGTTGGCGGGCAGGTAGCCAGTGAGCTTCTGTATGTCGCATGTGATTAGTACAGATGGCCGGCTTTGGCAAGAGCGGGTCGGCTTCGGCTTACAGCAGTAGAAGAGATGTGAGAAAGGTCTGCGGCAACACCGGGAGTGTTAACGACATCGTAGAGGGCAAGCTCATCGATGAGCGGGCTGATCTTAAGGAGGAGAGAAAGAGGCTGCGAGGCAACCCGCATTAGCATCTCTCTATGAGTTTGAGTACACAGCCGAGGCCGAGGGGAGCTTTTCTTACCTGGCCAATTCCGCCAGAGGCACCGGCAACGACTGCGCAAAAGTCAGGTCAGCATCAAGCAACTCGACAATACCGAAAAGGCATATGCCAGCACTGCGATCAAAAGTCTGGGAAAGGTGCCGAGACAAGACCGATGCGGGGTTTAGGCTGGGCAGCGACTCACCAGCTTTGACCATTGTGAAGGATAAGAGGAGAGCGGAAAGTGAAGTTGTTTGATTGATGGGGCGAGCGCCAAAGATATACCGGAGCTCGATTAGAAGAGGGCAAATTTGAGGACTTGTGCAAGACAAATGCAAGAGGAATTGGGATGGAGGAAGAAGGAACCTAGTGTTGTGACGAGACTGGAAGAAGGTTGAGAAACTCTGGCACTGGGGCGACAATAGCTTGTGAAACCAGGCATAGGCGATTGGACCAAGCTCGAGGAGGAGGGGTGCGCGCCCGCGGCCGGAGGGGCGAGGGGAAGAGGGAGGGGCAGCCGTCTGTCTACTGCGACCGAAGTTGCTCAGCAGCCAAGGAGGGGCCCACGCTCCCAGGTGGGGGACAGGAACACCCCTCAACAACTTGTAAGCTTTTAATAAAATTTAGTTACAGCCAGGTAGGTACCTACCTCGTCTTATAGCTGCCCGCAGATACCTTAGTAGGTACCTACCTATAGCGTCCTGGATGCTGCCTAGGTACCTAGGTACCTACCTACCTCAGCCTATTACCAGTTGAATTAATCTCTCAATCAAGGCACTCCGCACTCTGTTTCCCTTCATTACTAAGATATGCATGTGTCAAAAATGCGAAATCTTGCTGCAATAATATCAGGTAGCTTGGCGCACCCATATGCATCTACAGCCATGGTTCCCTTGACCAAGAATTCTTTAACAGGTACAAAGTCAGTCTTCCAAACACCACATCACTGCCAAACACGAACTGCCTACCTATGCTGCACCATTAGACGGCAAAGTGTCTAAACTTTCCCAGCGTGTTGCTCGCCGTGCCTCCCGTGTTGTTCCGACTCGCCTTAACCAGCCATGACGCCGCGCGCCGGCTACAAAGCTTGTTGCCGCCCCGCCCCGGGGCTGCATGCTTCTCGCGCACGAGGCTTCCGAGGTCCCCGCAACCACACGGTCAGTCGTCTAGTTCCCGAGCTCGATATCAACTAAGCAGCCATCTTCCGGATGATTATCGATGAAGACCAGCTGCAGACTCGTGATCCCCGCATCATATTAATGTCGCCATTGTAGCTTCTGATTGCCACCGAAAACAAAAGGCGTGTCAATTTCCACATGGTAAAAATGGCTCACCTCGCCTGACCTGCAAAATGCGAGTTGACCTGTGCCTCGCAATCTATATTTCTTGGCATCCTCAGCCATCCAGCCAATGTATATTTTGACAAGGCGCGTCGGACGATGTGCACAAATTGATCCTCATGCCTACCACGTCGTGAAGCCAGCTTAATCGTCGTCTTGCTACGCATCGTGAAAGCCGTCAGATTGCATGGCGATCGCGGGCACAACAATCGCGGAAGATGCTCATGTACCATGATTTCAAGGTTTGGCCCTGACAGAGCCAGATGTATTTCAACTAGAGAAACAGTTCATATCAAATGCCAACTCCAGCCAATGACAAAGGGAACCACCATAGATTCTCCTCGTCTAAAAATTGGATCGACTGCGCTGCAGGCTAGCCAGCAACCTTTATGGTTTTGCCTTGGCCACCGCAAATTTAAGCAAGTCTCACCAGATGCTGAAAATCCATTTTCCAGGATTTTTTTCTTCTTCTTCTTCTTCTCCTCCCAAGACAACCAGTTCACATAAACTTGCGCATTATCTGTATCGTTTAAGAGGACTCGGCAGCCTTCTCGGCCTTCTTGCCACGGAGCTTGGGCTCGGCAGTCTCCTTGACGGGGCGCTGGGCGCGGCGAATGGCAGAGACGCGCTCGACGGCGTGCTGACGGAGATCGGCACGGTAGCCATTCTTGGTGGTCTGGTTGGCAACAGCTTTGTAGGCCCTAATTGCGCAAACCGGGGTCAGTACGTTATGCTCCGAAACGTCATCCGCGCACGTCGCTTTCGCATATTTTCCAGCATTCTGTGCTACTACTTACTTGCGAGTCGACTTGGCACCAGAGATGTTGGTCTTAGAGAAAGCCTTGGCGGGCTTGGTAGAGTTCTTGATGGTCTTGCTCAGGATGGTAAGACCACCCTTCTCACCAGGGAGAACACCGATGGCCTAGACAATCGCAGTTTAGTATCATGGTCGTGTGGCGAGGCCATGTACTTAGCGTTTAATAATACCTTATCGTTGACGAAACCAGCGTGCTAAAAGTTCAAGTCAGCCGAAGGCGCTCATCGCACAATATTGAGACGTCTCTGTTTCTGGGCATCGGGATGCGAACCTTGCGGGTGTTCTTGTTGGTCAGGTTAAGAGGGTCAGACGAGAACTGAGCACCACCATTGCTTCGGCTCTTGGAGAGGAAGCAGTGGTTGTCACCTGTAAAAGAGAAAGGTCAACATTTGCCCCCCAAGTACTCCTTCATGTCGCGGATCGATCGTAACTCGGCGTCGCCAAATCGAACCGTTCGTTCGACGAAGGGATAAACACGTACGGACAATAGCCCAGATGAGGTCCGAAGACACGTTGTTAAGCGCGGGGGCAGACATGTTGGCTGAAATGATAGATTAGGCGATTATCGAACGAGAGCTATCAAGAAGGCGAGGCCAAAGGAAGGGATTCGGTCGCCTCAGCAAAACATCCAAACCCCAATGTGTGGGCTCGCTTAACTGTCTATTTGCGGTTAGCGCTTTTTGCTCGTCCGTGTTCTCAGTTCTAACTTCCATCGAGCATTCGCCGCGACAGATGCATATCAGGGCGATAAGACACTAACGGGGCTGCGCACCCGCAAAAGGGCAGCCACTCACCTGTTCAGTGGCCAAGGCGCGCACGTCAGCCAGAAACGGTTTGAGACTGTAACCCGAGGCCGCCTCCTTGTCTGGCCGCACTTGGCAAAGCACTTCAACACCTCGCATCAACGCGCTTGCTTGTGCGTAAAAGAAACGCACAAGAAACGCACCAGCCGGTACTATACACCAGAAGACGGAGTAGTTCTGCCTATCATGCTTTCCGCTCTATAAACGCGTCAATCGAAGTTCCGACGACGACCGAGACCGCTTCCGAGCTTCCCGCATCGCAACTATTTAACACGACCGGCTCAACCGTTCATGACCACTACATCGTGTTGCGCACCGCACCGCACGTCGCTCCCTATCTCGATCTTTGTCCGTCAAATCTTTCTTATCGCTACTCGATCCTCAGAAGAGCTCGCATAGTGCTTGCAGCCCCGCTTCAGCCATGCTCCTCCTCTTTAGCGTCTCTCTCTTGTTTCTCGTCACCGCTACCGTCTTATTCTTCACGCGAGGCTACTGGCTGCCCTATCTTCCCGATATTCACATAAACCTGCCCTCCGCCGACTATCTCTACTCGCGACTGCCCTCGACTTTTGCTGGTGACATCGAGGCCGGGCTCTCGAGCAGCACCTTCGATCTCAGCGGCAACGTAGAGACAGGCGATAGCCGCGCAGGCTTGGATGATGCTAGCAAGGCGGAGATTCTCAATATTATGAAGACACGTCGGATGAACTTTGACAAGGCCAGAAAGGTTTACATGGAAGGCCGGTTCAAGGCCAACGGCATTGGGCCCGACGGCCGGCCGAGAGACCCAAAGTTTGTTAGCTTCTCTTGAGTTGTAATCGGCATGAGATGAGGCTTGTATGTGCCTCTTTATATCTGGTGGATGGCTCTTGAAGATCTTTGATGCATCTTGTTTTCTTGTTCGTTACGCTGGTCGTCTCGGCATTAGCACGCACGCTTATCCATTCATTTTTCCCCTGTGTTTTCTATGTTGGAGGCGCTCGGAATGTACTTTTATGAATTCGGTTGACGGGCCGACATTTTTAATGTTAATGTAACTTATATATGAGATTGAAGCAGTAAAATTTCTTTATTCGTTCTGTGGCGGCTTAATACAATGCGAAGGGAGTGTTGATAATGTTGCCCTTTGCTCACTGCATGCCATGCCATATTGATGCCGATACTAGTGGCCTGAGCCAGTCAAAGTGATTATATCAGTTGTAATATCTCGGAAGATGCTACAATTTGCTGGCAGGCAGTTCCTTCCCCGTCGTTAAGCGCTTGACCTCGTGGGAGACATGATCTGGACATTGTCCCATATCTGTGTGGAAGTAGGCCATGGAGGTGCTAGATACAAATCAAGGTTACAAGAGTGTGGTGCTAAATTGCAGGCTCTTCAAATGGCTTAAAGAGGAAGGTTTCTTTGGCGGCCACAATAGAACTCTGGGAGCCATGTGAATAAGTAACATGCATGAACTGGACACAAGACTCAAGACGATTTGAGCGCGTGCAGACTCATGTCAACTTGTCAATGGCGACGTTCCAATTTAGGCTTTTCATCATTCGTTGGAACTATCACATGCTTTAAGGGACGATGCGGTCTGCGACATGAGAGTCCGCAGTCACCTTTTACCATCCGTAGTGGCGTTGAATGACGAAGTTTACGTGCTAAGAAGCAAGCAACCCGGGTAGTGATCAAGAAATGAACAACTAGGTAACTAGTGGATAGGACTCGGAAGATGAATGGCATGTATTGGAGCAAGTCGAGCCAGAGAATTGTCGCAGCAGCAAAGTTTGCATCAAGAGCCCTGTACATGCCACTATAACGTCCCTCGTCGAGTTTGAATATTCAAACAGAGTCAAAGAGTACAGGCTGATCAATTTGGCTGGTGCATGGAGGAAACAAGGCAGGCACCCCTCCGTTGGGAGGTCCAGCCAGTGCCGAAGCCCGTGCCGACAGGTAAATAGGAATGTAAGCTTCTTTTGTATGGGGTGCAGCTTTTTGTATACGTTATTAGGGCTCTTCGGTGTGGTGGAAATGGGTCACGTACGACGCTCCGTGCCGTGTGATTCGAAATTCGTGCAAATGCTCTGTAGGACAATGATGGGCAGATACCCATGGTGGTAAATGCACGCTGCACTGATGTTGACCCGGAATGCATGGGGCGTGTAGGTTGCAGGCGTGCAGACAATAGAGGTGGTAATAGCGACTGGTGGTGTCCATGTTTTGCGGCTGAGGACTTGCAGTCTTCGGGGCCTAGCAAGATGCAGGATCCTGCAGCATCACAGCATATTAATTAGAGTCCAAAACAAGCATTTTTTTCCGGATATATCGTCGCAAAAGTTGTGGGCTAAAAGTCAGCAAGGCAAGTGGTGGCATTGAATCGGAGGCCTACTAATCGCGAATATAATGGGTACCGAGTACGGATAGCGGGACACAAGATGCTCTGCTAAGAATGACTGTACGCGTGTCGAGTGCTATGTTTGGTAAGACAAAAGAAGCTATCCGCTGTGCGCGGGGTTGTTCGAACGAACCTGTTTTCTTCTGTTAGGCGGGTGTGTGTGTCGCTATCGCAGCGATGAGGGCGCTTGTCCACGCATTACGCGGCTTTGCCCGATCTCGAGATATTGGAGGCGGTTGCCACTGCGAGCGGCGAATTGCATCGTCGAATGTTCGATAGTGGATGTTGCATTTCGGGGCACACGATTGACCAAGACGCCGAGTTGCACAGACCTTGAGCCCCTGTTTGCCAGGTGGCTCGGCGAATTACTCAATATTAATTCGCTTGTGCAGGATATGAAGGCGCCGCTGTGTCTTGTCCCGTCTTGCTTCTTCTGGTCTCTCCTTTGCTGCCGAGCAGAGACAAAACGGGAGACAGGTGGACCACCATGTGGATGACGAAAAAGATGCTGCTTTAGGCTATTGATGATTTATGAACTTGGAACTGGTAAGAATTTTTCACTCGAATTCAATCCTCTCTCCTCTGTTGTGGTCACTCTACCTATTCTCCCTTGTGCTTTTAAAATTCTTCTGACGTATCAACAATCGGCCTGTCTTCTACTTGCACACTTGGCGTTGAGGCGGCTGCTGGACAAGGTGGAGCACGGTTTAGCCAGTTTGGAAAGGGAAAAATGGGCTCAACTCAGTAATAAGTATTAGTAGATAACGCGGATCAATTCTACACGCCCCCCTTGTCTTCCTGCAATACTCCGTAGCGACAGGTGGTTGCAAGATTGTATTTATCCTCGAAAGGAAGACTTTCCCCTCCTCCAAGCATGAGATATGAGGCAAAGGCACAAACGGGCGGTCGGCTGCAGAAGACGCACGGTGAACAAACTGTCAAGTCTGTGGCTGGCCCTATTCGTAAGTACCTGTTAGGGAGGCAGGCAGCAGGCCTCGTGACGGTTAGCGCATTTGCGGCTGTCTGGGCGTGTCTTTGTCTCTTCATCCCCTGCACCAAACAGGATGACATGTTGCATGCAACCAAAAGCTTGTGGCCCCCACAAGCCGCCACCATGGATTAACTAGTGGGAAACATTGACCTCGGAATCATTGAAACCTCACAGCCGTGCCGTCGCTCGCGGCTGGGATGGCCTCGTCCCTGAGCTGGCTCGGGGGTGAGAGAGCTGTCGACGACTGCTGAGGATAGCAGCTAAATGCGAAGCTACTTGTCCAAGATGTCCGAGGGAGTAGGCGGATTGATCTGGGGCCTATGCCATTCTTTCCTCGTTGAGAAACAGCCTCCATTGCAAAAGTTGGTGTTGGCTTCGAGGACGGCGTTCTCAAATTGCCAACTCGACTACAGATTAGCTGAGCCAGCGTTATTAGCTTGCCGACTAAGTTGGTAATATGACGGGCACGACTCGTAGCTTTTTTTCTTGTTGCAGTTTTCTTACAGTTTCCGCTTTCAAGAGCGTATTTAGCAAGTACGTCCTGGACTACCTGGCATACCTGGCTACCACCAGACACCAGCCCTGCGTCGTCGTCACCACTATGCATCTATGCATCCATCAAACAATTGCGAACTGCATGTCGCACGAATACAATCTTTTGGCGTGTGCCGGAAGAGCATGCACAGCACGCCCCTGGCCCCCCCTCCAAAGACGGGCAGAGGCTGCACGCTACCGATTTTGGCGTTGCCTTTCTCTGCAGAGGGCACATCACCCACCACCAGTCTCTAGTTAGAGTGCCAGACGCACCACAAAAACAGAGAACAGAGACAACCACTACCCTTCCCCCGGACGCTCCCAAAGTGGGCTGCCAGCGCCCTGTACTAAAAGGATGACGAACTGCGGGAGAAGAAGTATTTATTAATACAAGACCATCCTCAAAACGAGGCCCGCTTCGCTAACTGAGCCCACCTGTGGCGGCGTTGGTCTGTGCTTGTGACAGTTGGCAGCCTGGGAGAATCAGCCACACTGTGCCATCACCGCTAGGTTATACCAACAGAAAATACTGTACTTCGCACAAATAGGTAAGTGACTACACTGTAGTAGGTGCGAATTTCAACGCACTAGGGTTACCTGTCGTGCCACAGTGCCAGGCCAAAAGTGTGTGTGCGGCTTTTGGGGTGCCACCACCCACACCAAAGCCTCCACAAATAGCCCGCGAACCCCCAACCATCATAATTCCATAATTCCCTATCACACCCCCCAGGAGCCCTATCACCACCACCTCTTTTTCCTCACGCTGTCTTTCCTCTGCCGCCTGCCGCCAAACGCTAAAAAGAAAACAAGAGCTCCCCCACCCCACCCCCCCAAGCACCACCTCTTACCTGCCTGCACCACACCAGCGCCAACAGGGGGCCCCACTCTCTCTGTCCCATCATCCCCAGTGCCAGCCTGCGTCGAGCCACCAGCACCAGCGTCTTGCGTTTGGGGCTCCATATTCCTTTTCTTCTCCTCTTACTCTCCTCTTTGTTTTTTCTAACCTCCCCTCCTGCATCTCACCACCTCCACCATTCATCCATTCACCCTCGTCATCAGTCCAGTGTCATTGACGGCATAGGCGCAAAGGTGCTCTTCGATCGTGTCTCTCATCCGTCACGATAGCGCCGTGTCTTTTGCCTATCTCCGCCTTGAATTTTTGCCTCTCGCGCCATAAATTGCTTCCTCGCTGCGCCGGCCACCTCTGCGACAGCCGCCTCTGCATCAATTTCTCGACGTCTTCAAGCTTTTGCGTTTGGTTCTCTGCACAGATCGCACCCTGATTTTACGCCATCGGTCGCTCCGCTTGGCCTGTTCGGCGCGCTCGACAATCGTTTTTTCCCTTGATACCCTCCACGTGGCGACGGAACGATTACGACAACCACGCACGCCTGCTGCTCATCGACGGTCCGGTCGGCTCGACGCAACTGCTTTTCAATTAGCTCAAAGCTCATCTCGCTACAATGTATTCCCACCGCGGCATGGGGGCCGTGCCCCCCAGCAGCTCGTCTCGTCTCAACGAGCTTCTCGATCAGATTCGTGCTGAATTTGATACGCAAATGCGCCAGAGTGAAGGCTTTGAGCATCAGAGTATGTACTCGGCTGGTCACAGCCGCCATGGTCTGCTTAACCCAAAAACCCCCCTACTAACATTGTGCGTGTTTGGAATTAGTCTCTGCTCAGGTTAGCGAAATGCAGCTCGTTCGAGAAAAGGTCTACGGCATGGAGCAGACGCACATGACTCTGAAGCAAAAGTACGTCCGGGTCGCCCTGTAGCTCCAATCGAAGCTCTACTTCCAACTTCAGTCCTTTTCGCTAACCGATTCGCTCCAGGTATGAGGAAGAAATCGCCATGCTCCGTCACCAACTCGAAGCTGCTCGCAAGGGTGGCCCTGCTCCTGGTATGCCCGGTCCTCCCCAGCACGCCGGCCCTTCTCAACCACCCTCCATCACTCCCAACAACGGTCTCTTCAGCGGTATCATGGCCGGTGGTAACCAGCAAGGTCTAGCTCCTCCTCAGCAGCATGGGCCTCCTCAGGAACAGATGGGCCCTCAGCACCAGATGGGTCAAGGGCCTCCTGGTCTTCCCGGCCCTCCTCACCCTAACGCGCAGCCTCCCTACCAGCAGGGTTATCCTCAAGGCCCTCCCGCCCCAAACGGCATTGGTCCTCAGCCCCCTCAGGCCACCGCTTCCCCAGGTCCTAGGGGAGGTCGTGGCGTTGGCCGACCTCCCAACGCTGTTGGCCCTGCCACTCCGCAGATCAACACTCCGGCACCGTATCCTGCTAATGCTTCGCCGCAAGTCAGCCACCCTACGCCCGATCACCGCCTTGGCCCGCGCCCTCCTCCCGTGGGAAACTCCCTTGGTGACCTCGAGGTCGACACTGTGGCTCCTCACAACAAAAAGACTGGTAACGACTGGTACGCCATCTTCAATCCTCAGGTTCAGCGCGTTCTCGACGTCGACTTGGTCCATTCTCTCACCCATGAGAGTGTCGTTTGCTGTGTGAGATTCAGCCACGATGGCAAGTACGTTGCAACTGGCTGCAATCGCTCTGCGCAGATCTTCGATGTGCAGACCGGTGAGAAGATCCTCACCCTAGAGGATCACGGTGCCCAGGACATGACTGCCGATCTCTACATTCGTAGCGTCTGCTTTAGTCCAGATGGTCGTTATCTTGCTACCGGTGCAGAGGATAAACTGATTCGAGTAAGTCGTCGCACTGTAATTGGGTCGTGGATCCGACATGCTAACCATCAAACAGGTCTGGGATATTCAATCTCGCTCTATTCGCAACCACTTCTCGGGCCACGAGCAGGACATTTACTCGCTCGACTTTGCTCGCGACGGCCGCACCATTGCGTCTGGCTCTGGCGATCGCACTGTTCGACTCTGGGATATTGAGTCTGGCACCAACACTCTGACCCTCACTATTGAGGATGGCGTCACGACTGTTGCCATTTCTCCCGACACCCAGTATGTTGCCGCTGGTTCACTCGACAAGAGCGTCCGCGTCTGGGATATTCACTCCGGCTTTCTGGTGGAGCGCCTTGAGGGTCCCGATGGACATAAGGATTCCGTCTACTCCGTGGCCTTTTCCCCCAACGGCAAGGACCTCGTGTCTGGCTCCTTGGACCGCACCATCAAGATGTGGGAGCTCACCGGTCCTCGTGGCGGCCCCAATTCCCAGCCCAAGGGAGGCAAATGCGTCAAGACCTTTGAGGGCCACCGCGACTTCGTCCTCTCCGTCGCCCTCACACCCGACGCCAATTGGGTGCTCTCGGGTTCCAAAGACCGCGGCGTGCAGTTCTGGGATCCCCGCACGGGCACAACACAGCTCATGCTCCAGGGCCACAAGAACTCGGTCATCTCTGTGGCGCCCAGTCCCCAGGGTGGCTACTTTGCCACTGGTTCTGGCGATATGAAGGCTCGCATTTGGTCGTACCGTCCTTATTAGTGACGGTACATGCTTTCCGCAACGGGCAGTCTTATGGCGTCGTGATATCCCCCAACCGTTCTCGGCTGTGCGGGATTTGGAACCTGTGTTTTTAGTCAATTGGCTTTTGTTGTTTCATCTCGTGTGTCATATCCAGCTTTTATCACCAAAAATCAGTTGAGCTTGGCCATGGCGCGACTCACGTTAGTGATTTTTTTTGGCTAGCAAATCCCTGCGATGGTTGAAATTCGGGAGTAAAACGAGAAGAACTGGGGTAAGGAGAAAAAAGGTATGATTCTACATGTGCGTGTGTAAATTTTTTTTAGGAGGAGCTGGTGGAAGAGGAAGAGGAGAGCAGTTCAGGCGCCTGGGAAAGGACAACGATAGCCTCTTTACATGTATGCTGAAACCGAATGCCCCTGGGAGTTATCCTGACGGCGGCTTGGTACGGGAAATTTCTTACTACTTGTTTGTCTTGGTAATGAATGATATTATAGTATAAGAGTAATTGTGCTCTGAATGCTGTCTGATGAAACAGTCGTGAAATGATTGATCGTTGCGTCGCGTAGGTTGGATTACTATATAGTGCATGAACTGGTTGGGGAAGCTGCCGTGTCTGTTATTGCATCATCATAACGACCCGAATAGACTTGACAGCTCATCGCCTTTGCCCTTCTTCTTCGCTTTCTTCTTATTCGGTCTGTCGTCTGATTTGTTTATGCTGGGCACCACTGGGTTCTTGTGCTTGTCCTTTGCTGCTTCATCCTCGCTGCGAGGTGGCTTGGACGGCTTGGGTGGTTTGGACACGACGCCAGTAATGCGGTCTCGCGAGACGGCCACGCCTCTGTCTGTGTTGGATTCGTGGCCTAATTGGGGCTGTTTATGTTTGGACGTCGAGTCTGTTGGGTGCGTGTCCGGCAATGGGGAGTTCGCAGCCGAGGGACGGAGAGCGGGCTGTTGCGGCGGCGGCGATATGGAAGTGAGGATGGAGTTGACGCTCGCGAGGGCACTCATGAGCAAGAGTCCGAGGGTGGCGTGTTGGTTATCGGCGATGAGTTGGGAGAAGCAGCTATCGATTTGCAAAATTAGTCAAGCTTGAGGTTTCACATTACTGCCCGGACAGCCCAATTGACAGGGCAGGGGCAGAGAGGCAGCAATATTCGTACTCACAGGTACGCCTTGGGGACAGTGTGGTCATGGAGAAGAGTGACGCGAGCGAGGAGCTGCTTCTGAGCAGTCTTGGACCTGGTCTTGGCGGCAGTGCTCTTTTTGCTGCTGTCAGTTTGCAGCCGACTCAGCGCCTGGTGCCGGCGCAGGTCCGCCGCGAGGGAGCGCGCGCCGCGGCGGAGCAATGTGAAGGCAGTCCACCAGTGTGAGGCGCTGTGCTGGTTGCGATGGCGGTGATTGAAGGCATCAAGGATGGGCAGCAAGGTCGCCAGCTTGGTAGTGAGGGCGGCGTCGGGTGCGACTAAGAAGACGGAGTGGTCCATGGCCAGTAACTAGCATGGGTAGTCACTTCGAGGAAAGGGGTGAGGAGGGCGCGATTCGGCAGGGCATTTCCGGAGATCGGGACAGGGACCAGAGGCGGGAGGGGAAGAACAATCGTCGGGCGACAGCCGGGGCAAGGTCGCGGAGGGATGGTTAAAAAAAATGGTTCTGGAAGGGACTGATCGTAGGTTTGCGGTGGAGGCACTTGATGGCGGCGGGGCGTCGATTATTTATTCAGTACTCGGTCCTGGGAATGGTTACGCCCAGCCAAAACTGGGTCGGTAGGCGGCCAAAGTGCTGGGCTGCTGAGTAGAGCTTGCGTGAATTGACGCGGAATATGACGAGAGAGAAAGCCAATCAGCCTTGATTGCCCTATGCTGGCGTTGGCACAGGCATCTGACAGGTTTATGTCCGGCCGCGGCCGAAATTGCGGGGTGCAGGACAAGACGCATCCCTCACAAGTGCTCGCGACTATATATCTCCGCCTCTGCAGCTCGGATCGTCACTCAGGGGGGGCAGCGGGCAAAGTCGAGCGTGCTGGATCGAACTGAGCTTGGGTCGAATCCATACGATGCGAGACGGTCCGCAAGGGTGAGGGTTACTGGTTCTGACATGCTCCGGTGAGCAATGGAGCGATACCCGGCCTGAACGGGCAAGGGTTTATGGTGTTGTTAACTTGTATTTATTATAATAAGTTTGAGCCCTATCTTGTTAGATGTTTGCTAACTAGCCAATAATTTTGACTGCCACCGTGCTAATCCGTACATAGTGGACATTCAAGGACGGCATTACGTGTTGGCTTGGTTCAATCAATCCCCATGGCCAAAACGACATTCGCTGGCTTGCGCTATTGTTGTGCTGTTTCAGTTGAAGCGGCCACTTCTACATGGGTACTCGTCGTTTCGTGGGAGAGAAATAAAGCAACGCCAGCTGGTCGTCATCTATTTCGCATGTGGGACGGTGGCGGTCCGAGGGCCGGATTGGCTGACTCTCCTTTGCAGAGGCGGTTTTCCATAACTATTTACCAGCACATAACTAATTTACTTTTCGCCTGAACAACTTGCTCAACCAACCAACCCGAGTTCAACTTCATCTAGCCGCAGTTCGCTTTGCCTGGTTCCCTCAATACAAAGTCGGCGCCTGTTCATCTCCTATCGATGACGCAGCATTCATTCTCGAGAGGGGGAAGCAATTGAGTCAGTCTCAGCTCCGTCTATATTATTGATGATATTATTTGTCCTGGTTTTTCCCCGCTGCACGCGAGGTCGATCCAAGCAGGCCCCGTCTTAATAAAACGGCCTGGCCCCCCTTCAGCATCACCCAGCAATCCTCCTCTCGTATGGACCTGGCCCTGACGAGCAATCAATCGCGTATCCCACGCTCATGAGACCCTCACCTTGATCTACATTGTCCTACCCCTCAGTCTCCTCCCGCCCCTCCCGGGTCCAAGACAGGACCGGACAGGACCGGACAGGGCTGGCTGAATCTCGTCAGCCTCGCCCCAACCCCAGCACACGACTGAGTCTAGCAACAAACGAGCAGACTCGCTTCACCAAATGCCGCGCTGCCTCCTCTCGTCCCTGGTAGTAGCACTTACCCGCTCTATTGGTGAATCATGACACACGTCAAAGCTGGTCAGCGCCGTCGGGCCAAGGCCCCCAAGGTTCGGACCGGCTGCCGAACATGCAAGTAAGTGCCTTCTTCCACACCTTTGCGTCTTGTCCACCAATATCGGTACATGCCGCGCGAGCCGAAACTATAAATGCCCAAGAGAAACTATGCTGACCATGCATTACTTTTGTTCATTTTACAGGGGTGTGCACTCAACTTTTCTTGTACAAACACGTTGTCTTCCTTGGGCTAACTTGTATCAGCCCGCCGCGTGAAATGCGATGAAGCTCAACCCTCTTGCAAAAGATGTTAGATGTTCCTCCCGATAAACTGTCCATACATGCACCATGCACTGTCGCGAGATCCTCTTTCTAACCACAGTCACTATACAGGTATCACTACTGGCCGCAACTGCGACGGCTACGAGCCTCTGCCCGAGACAAAACCCATACGATTCGTCACATTGATGCACGTTACGTATCCTCCAAATGAGTTGCGCTCGTTTCAATACTTTCAGGAAAAGACGTTGTCGCAGCTCTTCACTTTCATTCAGGAGGAAATATGGACATCACATATAGTTCAAACGGCAAACATGGATCAAGGTATATGGCATTCGGTCGTTGCGTTGTCGTCCTTTCACGAAAACTTTGTACGCCATGGCTACTCCGGCCCCGAGAACCACGACCGCTTCGCTCTGAAACAATACAACATGTCCATTCAAAGTATACTGGGCTCGGAGCGAAACTCGAGCAACGCCCATGTGCATTTGATCTCGTGCATTCTCTTCATCTGCATCGAGGTATATATCACATATGGTTTCAATCGCAAACTATACTGACATGCTTTTCCACACCACAGGTTCTTCGTGGCAGAGTATTGACTGTCCTGCAGCTGCTAGTCACAGGATATGCAATCTTGAAGGAAGAACGCGTGCGATCCTGTTGTGCCTATACCGAATCACACGGACCATCAGGTCGTGATCGAGGCGCCCTTTTTGCCGAGGCTGATGTCTTCCTCAGCCGCGTTGCGACGCAAGCATTCATGGTGCGTACATCTTACAATAATATTCAAATCTCATTGCAAATTTTCTGATTCAGGGCTTCATGCTGCAGCTAGTCAAAGGTGTAGATCCCAATCTCGCCACCGTGGTGGCGGAAATTCTAGATTTCGAGCAATTTGCCTGGAAGGAGAAGCCAGTCTTCCACACACTCAACCAGGTCCAGCACGCGCTTAGCACCCTCCGACTGGAACTTGAGACATATAATCAATGCGGCGTGGGCATGGTCCCTGTCAAGCTTCGATGGTGGCGATCCGCTTTTGAACAATTCAAAAAGGGGTACGCGGAGCAGCTCACGTCCCGTGAGGGCAGGAGAGGGCTTGCATTGTTGGAACTTCAGGGACTCTACGTGGGCGTGGAAACCGTCGTCTTCGACGGCCCTCCAGGCGCAGCGGAGGATCCGCTGCGTTGGGATGCGCATACAGACGCGTTTCGAGAGATGATTCAACACGCCGAGGTGGCGACGCAGGTTGACCAGGACGACGCGGTGGCTAGCACGCGCAAGGGTCCGCAGTTCCACATGCACATTGGTGTTGTGCCGCTGCTCTACGGCATCATCCACAAGTGTCGCGATCCAAGCATCCGCAGGCGCGCGATTATGCTCATGTCCAGATCGCAGCGCTTGGAGGGAGTCTGGGACAGCAAAGTGATGCTCGGAGTCGCTCTGCGGGCCATGGCTGTCGAGGAACAGGGTAGGACGCTGGTCTCATCGGCGGAGATTCCGGCCGCCTCACGCGTCCGGCGTATTGCCGTGCTTCCCGTGCGTCAAGGGGATTATAACCAGGCAAACCCCAAGTCCTACATGGTCGGCTACGAGATTGACGACAAGTGGGCCTGGGAAAACGCCGACAACATTCTGGGCCCGAGGTCGTCCGAGTCATAATCGAGGAGCGCCTTCCAAGGTTTATAATTATCTGTGATTCTGGGGGGATTTGGACGGAGTTCTAGGATATGCCTGCTTACTTAATTAATGTACTTTTTTAATGGTATAGCTGGCGCAGCGGGTCGTAGAGTATGGAGCTGCTCGCATACTCATATATATCCTCATAATGCCCTTGGGTCCTCTATTGTTCTCGCTTGTAGCCGCAGGTGCATCACTACTTCGCAAATGCGATGAATAGAGCACACAACCCAACAGGGTTGAAATACCATGTGCTTTGATGATTCTCCTTTTCCGCTCTATAATTCGAGCGATGTCAGACGTCAAACGACTAGCTAGTTGACGTGTGATAGAGGACTAATTAGCGTCCTCTCACCCAGGCGACAAATACAACCTTGGCGGATAGTGCCGGCCTGAGATGAATTAATCTTATGCCATGTTACGGCTTCGGCCACAAGGTCCGTCTCGTCAGAGGCAATCGACTGTTGATCAGCAGCTTGACCAGTAACTAGCACGAATAGAGAGGCTGGCCATCTCTCGGGCCTCCTATGTATGTATATACCAAAGGCTCCATCCGTAGTCTGCTAGTTGAATCCGTTAGCCGTACGGTGGTGGTGGGAAAAATCGGAGAAACCGTGCGCGTGGTGGAGGGAGCAAACTCATCAATTTAGCGTTCTGACTTGGACTAGCTGCGCTCGACAAGCTACATCAGAAGAAAAGGCAGGATTGGTACTTGATTATTATGAGATATAGTAACTAATAAGCTATTAACTTGTGCGATGCAAGAGGTAGGGAGCCATGGACTGATATATCGTCACATGATCTTTTTGCTGGCGTCTTTCCTCTAGTTAGCGAGCAGGAGGGCAATTGAGCCTGTCCGTGCACGTCTTATCTACGTGTCTGTTGAGAAATTCGCACCATTATGCCGCGAGCCAGTAGTAAGTACGGATTACCATGTGCAAGAGGACTGTGCGCATCCGCAACGACTCTCTCAATTTGGCTTATAGCGCCTTGTCAACTTGTCTATCATTAACAATTTGAGTACAGCAGACTCCGCTCACAGGGCCCAAGCATTTCCACGTTCTCCCTCCCGCTCGGATGTGCCTGGGACCACAGGCTTGTCTGCCGGATCTAGAGGAGATGGGCTCGTCCCTTGTTCCGGCCACGGCCCTCGGGAGCGGGAATGGCTAAAAGATGGCCAGGGCCCAGGGTATTTGCAGGCCTGTATAGGATGCTTTCGGAGAGATTCGCAGATTTCAATCTTTCTCTGCATCCTCGTTTGTCTTCTTTTGCCTGTGTTTCTCTTCTGCAGTGGAAAGAGGCTGGGCGCTCCTTCACAATGCGGTCTAACACTCTATTTCAGACGTTTTGTACGCTGATATTGGTGCTACTCTTTGTTAATGCTGCTACTGCCCTCCGTGCTATCAACATCAGGGACGGCGGTGATGCTCGTGTCGGTAATGCTACGTTGAAGGGCAATTCCACTTCCGACCGAGGCTCCGGTCAACAGAGTTACAAAGAACAGGCGGGAAAGAGCAAGTACCTTCTCGGCGTTGGCAAGGCAGACATTACAGGTCCTGTTGCCGAAGTCGCCCTCACGGGCTATGCCAATTTGCAGCAAATTGGCTCCGGGCTCCGGCAGAGACTCTTTGCGCGTGCTTTCATCATTGGCGACACCGATGACCCCAGCGCCAGGATCATCTATGTCGTCCTCGATGCGCTTGTCGGCGACACAAGTGTCCGATTTGGTGTCCTTGACTCTCTGTCCAAGCTTGGCGACGACTACAACATGTATGGCCAGAACAATGTCGCCCTCGCCGCTGTCCACAGCCACTCTGCGCCCGGTGGCTGGAACAATTACCTGACGCCTCAGATTCCTGGCCTTGGGTTCAACGACCAGAGCTACGATACACTCGTGGCTGGAACTGTCCAGGCCATCAAGCTCGCTCACCAGAGCCTGACGGAGGGGACACTAGACGTCGGAACCACGGACATCAAGGATGCCTCCATCAACCGCTCTCTGTGGGCCTACCTCAACAACCCCCGGGAGGAACGTGCCCGATATGCCGACTCGACCGACAAGACCATGACGCTTTTACGCTTCAAACGCTCCGAGGACGACAAGATTGTGGGCGTCCTCAATTGGTTCCCGACCCACGGCACCTCCCTGTACCGCAACAATACTCACGTTGCGGGTGACAACAAGGCTCTCGCGGCCTGGATGGTCGAGCAGGATGCCAAGTCGAGCGGCCAGTACGCCGACAACTTTATCGCGGGCTTCAGCCAGGCCAACCTGGGCGATGCTTCGCCCAACGTGGAGGGCGCTTGGTGCGAAGATGGCTCGCAAGCCCAATGCCACCTCGAGGATGCCACTTGCAAGGACGGCACTGTTCTCAAGTGCCAGGGCCGCGGTCCTCACGCCGGCCTCCCCGACTTTGGTGCCAAGAGTTGTCACGAGATTGCCACCCGCCAGTTCAACGGTGTGCAGAGAATCATGAAGTCCAATGACTGGACGTCGATCCATGGCCCGGTAAAGTCATTCCATCTTTTCCAGGACATGGCCGACTTCGAGTTCAAACTTCCCAGCGGCGACAAGGCCAAGACGTGCGCCGCGGCGCTGGGCTACTCGTTCGCAGCAGGCACCACCGATGGCCGCGGCGAGTTTGACTTTATCCAAGGAAACGCTGGGCGGCCGCACAACCCGTGGTGGGACTTTGTCCAGAACATCGCCAAGAAGCCGTCCCAGGTTCAGGTGGAATGCCACAAGCCCAAGCCCATCTTCCTGTCTGCGGGCGAGCTCTCCTGGCCCTATGCCTGGGAGCCCAACATTGTGGACGTGCAAATGTTTCGCGTCGGGCAAATCTTTGTCATTTTGAGCCCCAGTGAAGTCACCACGATGAGCGGACGCCGCTGGAAGGAGGCTGTGGCCAAGCAGGCGGCGACACACGTCGCGGATCCCATCGTGGTTCTCGGCAGCCCCGTCAACGTATACGCCCACTACGTAACCACGCCGGAGGAGTACGAAATGCAGCGTTACGAGGGCGCGGCCACCCTGTATGGTCGCCACGAGCTGGACGCCTATATTAGTCTCAGCACCAGCAACATGCGCTACCTCGAGGCCAACGCGACCGGCAAGCCAGCCGCTGGCCCCACGCCGCCCGACAATGTGCAGCGAGCCCTACGGCTGCTGCCTTCCCCCCTGTACGACACGACGCCCTTTGGCCGCGCGTATGGCGACGAGGTGGCGGGGCCGCGGCCGGCGTACACGCGCGGTGAGGTCGTCAAGGTGACGTTTCAGGGCGCCAACCCGCGCAATAACCTCCGCCTCGGGGGCACGTACGCCGCCGTCGAGCAGAGGGGCAACAATGGCACGTGGACGCAGGTCCGCGACGACTCGGACTGGTTTCTGCTGTTTACGTGGCGCAAGACGAGCACGTTCATCGGCCGGTCAGAGGTTGACATTGAGTGGGACACGGCGGGCAATGCCGCGCCAGGGACGTACCGCTTCAAGTACTATGGTGATGCCAAAAATTATGGCGCGGGCGCAAAGGGTTTTAAGGGCACGAGCAGTCCGTTCTCTCTTCGCTAGGCAGTAAGGTGCTGTCGTGAATAGAATAAACTGGCTCTTCTGGAATAAATCATGACGAATATCCCATTCAACAAGTATACATTTTCTACTCTGTACTTTTGCAGGTATCAAGGCCTGACTATATCCCCTTCTTTTGCATTATTTAGCCCACTATTTTATCATCCATGATTCTTTCTAGGCTTTACCCTCTCTCGCATAGTGACGGTAACAGTTGTGACCAGGTTCATAGGGGTTAAGTTACTACTCCCGCGACAGGCGTGGTACTACAAGCCTACCCTGTAGGTTTCATTGAGTGTTAGTTTTCGTCTGTTCTGCAAGATCTCTTTGTCTCTGCGAGTTATCACCTTGTCTGCATTCAAAATCATACTGTCCCTGCATATGCGACGACTGTGGCGATGATGTCGCCCTTCTCCCTACTGTGAGGTAATGCAGGCTGCTTATGGCGATCTCGGACAGCGGCTTTTTGAGTATAACTACCCATGCAAACACACACAAAGCCGCTGATGTGCATGGCAAGAAATAAGGAAAAAGAGAGAAAGGAACAAAACACCAAAAAGTTAAAAAAGGTAAGTAATAAAGAAAGGAGACCCCCGCGCGCAACTACAGATGAAGCAGAATACCGGTTCCGAGGCGCATCTGAACTCGCTCACTAGACAAGTTCATGCACGTAGTGGGTCGATTGTCTCACACGGTCACACCGCACACATGCGATTCCAGTAAGCTTCGGCAAGCTCTGAACGGGCAAATCAGTTGATTTGTTTTTTTTTTTTCATGTGTTTTCGCGGGAGAGCGGCTTTGCGATAGGCGCTAACGAGCTGCCATCCCGCTCAAGTTACTAACTTATCAGTTAGTGAGTGGCTGCTCGGGGTGCTTAATCGAAAAGGTTTATAGGTAGATAGCGAGGAGCGGGTGGGGGGCGGGGGGGCGCCGCACAAGTCGTACCATGCTGGTCCTTTGCCCACCCCAAGCGTTTGTATGTACTGATGATTCTACCCGCGCCTCTAGCAAGAACAAAGGAACTGTGTGAAGACTCCTCGCGCCGAGAACCGTGTCGATGCCTACCGGGTGACGTACGAGCAGACACCCACCCCCAACCTCCTCCTCCCACCCCCCGCCTAAGTTAGATTCTGCCCACTGATCCGGAGCGGGTTCATCACAGCCGCCGTGACAAGTCTCCACAGACACGACGCTGCCGGCCCTTGGACAAGTCCAGCAATGGCACCGCGGCCGCAAGACTGCAATTCGGTGACACGGGGCGAGCATGACAGATGTGCCTCGCCGTTCGGGAGCCTCAACACGGGCAACCTGACCGAGGAGGCAGTGATCGATGACGATGACGAGGTACAGTGCGGCGATTTGAGCGACGAAGAGTCTGGTCGATTAGTTGCCCCCGGCGAACGAAGGAGGTACGTCCACTTCTGCGGTGTAGAGTTGACGACCATGGTGTGTGTGTGTGTTGGAGTGAATTACTGACTGCTACGTGCGTCTAGATCATCTGTCGGAAACCGCCTCTCGGCCATGGCTGATGTCGGCGGCGTCAACAGCTTCCGGTCCTTTGCGCGCAGCTGGCAGCGCGCCGCCGAATTTGCCGAAGTAATCCCCCGACGGCCGAGCATCGTCTACAATGATGCTGCCGAGCGGCGGGACGGCGCGAGTGAGGAGATTTACTATGCCCGCAGCCCCGTCGAGGCAACGCCCACCGTTCGCTCGGGGCTGCTCTCTCAGCATCTTGAAGGGGCAGCAACGCCTGCAGACTCGACACCCTCTGCTGGTCACGGGCTGGACGGCGATGACGGGGCCGCGCAGGACGACTTTCGCGCCCGCGAGGGCAAGCTTTTGGATGTCGAGACGGCGGCCGGCGCGCTTCCATCCGACTCATCCTCCAGCCCGTCAAGCATCTTTGCCGCGCCGCACCTCTCGTCGCCGTCCATCATCGGAAGCTACGGCTCACAGTACGGCACCATTAGCTCGGGCAACCTGCGGCCGCGTGCCTCAATCATTCACCACGGCTGGCGGCGGCGGTCGAGCGGCGGCGGCGGCGGCGGCGACTCGCTCGTCCACGACGACCCGGCTTTTGGTGAGGAGAACCCGATCCTGGTCAAGGAGGTCAAGCAAGGCAACAAGGTGGTGCTCACCGTCGACGGGCAGAGCACGCTGCCGCAGTCCACCTTCAATGCCATCAACGCCATCATCGGCGTCGGCATGCTGAGCCTGCCGCTGGCGTTCCGCATGAGCGGCTGGGTGCTGGGCCTCGGCATCCTCACCCTCACGGCGGCGGTGACGGCCCACACGGCCAACCTCCTGGCGCGATGCATGCGCCGCGACGTCACTCTCATCACCTACTCGGACCTGGCGTACGTGTCGTTTGGCACCCCCGCGCGCGTCGTCGTGTCGGCGCTCTTCACGCTCGAGCTGCTGGCCGCCTGTGTCGCGCTCGTCATCCTCTTTGCCGACTCGCTGGACCTGCTGTTCCCCGAGGTTGGCGACACCACGACGTGGAAGTGCGTCTGCGCTGTGCTCGTCTTTTTCTTGAACATGCTGCCGCTGCGGTGGCTTAGCTACACCAGTGTCGTGGGCATTTTTTCTACGTTTTGCAGTAAGTGGACAAGCGGAGCTAGTTTGTGCACTGTGCTAACGAGAAACGCTTAGTTGTTTGTATTGTCATCACTGATGGCCTGGTGAAGAAGGAAAGCCCAGGTTCGCTATGGGAACCCGCCCACACCCACGTCTGGCCATCAAACTGGCTGGCTTTGCCTTTGGCGTATGGCTTGATGGCCAGTCCTTGGGGCGCGCATTCCGTGTTCCCCTCGGTAAGCATTGCCAGCGCGGCTCGGGTTACTATCACAGTTTACCGACAATGAAAACGTGTATTAGATTTATCGAGATATGCGGCATCCCCATAAATGGGACAAGGCTGTCAGGGTCACCTTTTCGTTCTCCGTACGCTACCCCCAACACTTGAACTCGTCGTCCTTTTCACTGACGCAGCCCACTTGCAGTACGTATTGGATACCTGTCTCGCCATCGTTGGCATTCTCATGTTTGGAGACGGCATCCGCGAGGCTATCACCTCCAACATTCTTCGCACCGACGGCTTCCCACCGGCTCTCACCCTCTTCATGTGCGTGTGCGTTGCCGTCATCCCACTAACCAAGATCCCGCTTAGCTCGCGGCCGCTCATCACCACGGCTGACGTCCTCTTCGGTCTCCATTTCGAGGCGCAGCAGCATACTGAAAGCGGCGGTGGCGAGATCGGCCGCCCCTGGGTGCGAAGTGTACAGCGTGCCAGCGTGCGCGTAGGCGTCGTTGTCCTTCTCCTCGTCATCTCCATCGTCTTTCCGGCTTTCGACTCGGTCTGTGCATTTCTCGGCGCCGCTCTTTGCACACTTATCTCCGTCATTTTGCCGATTGCATTCTACCTGAAGCTGTTCTGGGATGATATATCACGGATGGAGCGCATCATTTCCTGGGCCATTATTGTTTTTTTCGCTGTCCTGGGCTTAATGGGCACGGCTTGCACGTTTTTGCCCAAGAGTGTAGTTGACGCCTAGATGCGATGCGTTCTCACGGGTAATTGATATAATACAACTATTTCTCGTAACACGTACCTTGCTATCTTGGTCTGAGTAGTCCCACCGAACTGTGATGCAAGCAACGTGAGATGTGTGTCGCCTAGCTGTCGATTGGCGTTACTGTAGTGTCACTGCCGCCATGTCGTGAAACTTGCTGTGCAACTTGCCTAGTTGGGCCTTTTCCAGTGAGTGTTTCTTTTCAGGTCAATCATAATCTATGCGACCATTCCAACATCATCTTGAATCATCGCAAATCTGGCAAGTGAACCATGTGTGAGTGGGTAACCTCTGGTATTTCCTATTTATGATGGCTATCTAATACACAGAAAGCGGGTCAGAATCCGACTCCATCTGACGTTCATATGCGAAGCATGCTGAATACAACGTGGCTTCTACGATTGCACGAAGATGTTGGAGACTTTGACCACGATTGACGGTAGGCAAGGTGCCCAGAGGGCTCTTACCAGCCACCAACCCACTCAATATCGTCGAGATCTGCCCGTCGATCACGACGCCAATTCAGATCTCTACCTTTGCCTGTAGGCGAGTCATTAACTCGGTCCTTGATTGCACTCCGCAGTGCTGAATGATCCCAAACATCCACTTCATTAGACTTGTAACCCAAACCAAAAGAACGACGATGCTTCAAAGCGAGTGGCTTTTCACTGTCCATCGTAGTCCCTCCACGGCGGCGTTCACCTAGAGCAGCCCACTTGTCGAGGTTGTTTCGCTTCGGAGGGGGAGAGTAGCGTGGCACAGTCTGGATAGGCTTGGGTAGAATGGTCTCATGAAAGAAGAAACCGTCGACCAAATCGCCATCAACGTCGCCATTTATCTGAGTAGCCTCGGCAATAGGTACCAAATTCTCTTTCTCGGCATCACGCACACTCTCGTGGCTCCATGTGCGTGAGTTGAGAGAGTGGAGAGTCCCACGTTTCTGCTCAACTTCTTCCTCTTCGTCTTCATCCCACATGTCGCTCCAGCTCTTGGAAACAGGGTCCCGTCGACCAAAGACAGATGACATGGAAAGCGTGAGAGGCTTGGCCATGGTGATTGGCAAGGAGCCAGCAGCAGGCGAGACCTTGGAGCGCTTGGTTTGATTGAATGACATGGGCTTCATCGCTGGCATAAGATGCGACTCCAAAGTTGAAGACATGGACGGCGTCTGAGGGGCAGCTGAACACCAGTCGACGGTGTTCTCGGACTTGGAGAAGAGATCTTCGGTGTAACTCTCGTCATCGGGAATTGCGCTCAATTGACGACCAGCACGTTGCGGAGTAGCGTGCAGAGCGCGACTCCAGGGGAAGGCACCGAACTCGACCTGGGGGCTTTGCAAGGATGGCGTGCGGAGGGGCTCCCTGTTGGCAGAGACAATGGTAGCCTTTTCAGCACCGCAAAAGTCGTCTAGGGACTCATCTTCAGTGGTGAATGACAGAACACGCAACAAAGCCTCTCTAGCCCCGATCAATGAACGTCTCTTGGGATCCAAATTCATGCATTGAACAATGACTTCGTAGGTGTCCTGAGACATTGAAGGGAAGACGTCGAACAAACTCTGTTTGTCCCGGGAATAATCGAGGAAGAGAGGATCGGCCTCAGTCGGGGTGGTGAAGGGGTTGCGAGAGAAGAGAATGTTGAGAAGACAAATACCAATGGCCCAGATGTCCGCCTCCGCTGGCGAGTAGCCAGCGCCGGCAGAGTCGAATTGCTCTGGAGCCATGTAGCGGTCGCTTCCGACAGTCATCTCGTATGACCACTTGTCAGTCGTAGCTAAACCAAAGTCACCGAGCTTCATGGCACCGTCCTGAGTGAGGAAGATGTTTTCGGGCTTGATGTCTCGGTGGTAGATGCCCTTCGAGTGGATATACTCGACGGCGTCCACAAGCTCCAGCATAAATTGACGAACATGCTCAGTCTGGAGAGGTCCATGGCCGTTGCGAATCGCCTCATAAAGATCGCCCTGGCCGCAGAATTCCAAGACGAGATAAATATGGGCATCAGTTTCGAAAGAATGAATGAGGTTGACGATGTTTTTGTGAGGGCTGATGGTCCGGTGAAGAACCAACTCCTCAGAGCGTTCGTCGACAGCAAACTCTGGGCAAGTATCACCTTGGCCAGCTTTCTTGGTCAAACACTTGATTGCAACCGGCTGGTTGGATGCAAGGTCTTGCGCCATGAAAACCATGCCGAAAGAACCATGGTTGAGAGGTGAAAGGGTTTGGAAGCGACCACCGTCCAGGAGGACGCCTCCTACAAACTTATCTCGCAAGCATTCCATGCTCATGAGATTAAATAATGAAGGAAAAAGAAAAGTAATAAAAAAGTTGGTAAAATAGATGCAATGAGACACACGCAGAAATCAAGTTGGCCGCAGTAGTTGTACAGAAGGCACGATTTTGGTTGCCGTAGAATCGCTTGTCGTGGAAGTAGAGGTGCTGGGCAACGTAAAGCCTCAAAAGAGCTTTCGTTCAGATAAATCGAGTAGCGTGTAGTGGTTGGTTTGACGAAAGTAAGAGGTATTCGACGAACAAACAAAGCAAGTAAGAGCTCAAGCTGCAATGTACAGATAGCGTGGATATGGTAGAAAGCGATGATGCACCCGGCTCGAATTGGGTGATTTTGATGGGAGGTCGTGGCTGAATCAATGGCTCATTTGGAAAGTTTTTTGACAATAGTAGAACAAATGAAATGTGGTATCGAAGCGTCTTGAGTATCGGTGAGGTAGATGCCGATGGCGACTTTCGAAGATTCGAAGAAACCGAAATGAAAAAAGAACAAGAGGCGTTATAATGACATCGAGGTCGTGTGTATATTTTGGACGAAAGAAAAGAGTCTGACAGTGGAGAGGCTGCCGGAAAATGGAAAACAAGGACGGGGTGGGACGGGGCCGCCTGGGAACTGGACAGTCGAGGATTGAGATGGATTTCAAGGGGGAGAGGCTGGTGGAGGGAAGTAGTGAGCGGCTTTGTCGGGCCAGACGAGCTGGAACCTGTCAGAGCTGAGCTCTCCCTAGGTATAACTGTCACCAGAAAGAAAGGTGTCCGGACGGGAACGTGCAGGGAAGTTGACGTAGGAGCGTTTGAGTGAAGGCAAAAACGGGACAATATGTCAACGACCAAGTGATATTGACCGTATAGCTGACTTGCGTGCCTTGATGTGTGACTGTTTTTGCGTGAAGCCGAGACCGGCGGATCGTGACGTGGTCGGGGCGAAGCGACGGGGTTGCGGGTCGGTTGTCAGCAGGCTAGGCAAAGACGCTCGAAAATGTTCAGCAAGGCCCCAAATGACGACGTTCGTGGCCGAGTCTATGAGCACTCTTTCTCTCGACAATGATTGACAGCGGTAGTCGAGCGGCGAATGGAAGCCGTGGGCTGTTGCTTGCAGAGATGGTGGTTGGATGTTTTGATACGGTTGTGAGGTGGCGTTTTGGCGTGTGCGACGCACCGTTGGTGGCGGATCACAAAAAAAGAGCTGCAAGCTCGAGGAGAAAGAGAGCCTTCACGACGGAAGTGTGACGAGCCGCAAAAGGGATTTGGAAGGACAAGGAGAGGAGGACGAGATAAAGAAGGGTGAGGAGAGGTAGAGAAAGGAAGGAAGTAAAGGGCGAGTAAGGGAATGGCGGTGATGAGGATGGACTGGATGGAAGCGAGTGGAACGGGGGGTCACTAGTCGAAGCACCTAGGACAGTCGCTGGGTCAGTGGCTCTGGGGTGGTGGGGATTCGATGGCGCTGCTGCGGCGAATACCAGGCACCTGCTGATGAGAGGTGCCATGCACAGTGCGGTGTACACAGTACAAAGACGGACTAGGCGAGCGAAGGGGATGCAGCTGTGGTGTGGCTAGCGCGGACTAGTACCGAGCGGGTTAGGTCGCCCCCTACATACGCACCGGCTGGCGTTGCGATTACGTGTGGATACGTGATACTTGACATATCACGGTGCAAGGTAAGGAAGCAGAGGTTTCTGGCTGTCTGTCAACCTATGAGCCTGTCACACTTGAGCACCAGCCAAGTTGAGGTGCTCATGGAGCTGTACGAGTACTGTGTTGCGTGTGTGCGTTCTCCAAGCACCTCCTGTGGCTGCCACGAACAGTGAACAAGGCCGGCCTAAGTTTACCTGCAGCCGGGCGCTAGCTACCTCGGCCAAGACTAGCTTAAACCATGTCTTCGCACAGTATTGGCTGCGTGTGATCGGCAGCGCATTGCGATTGCGAGCAGTGTATTTATCTTCAGTCAACACTCATGTGCAAGCTTATTACTGAGGGCCGCGAGGGAGCCAAGGAGCCCTCCACCCATTCGTTGTCTGGGCGCCGTAAATAGTGCGGTACCGCCTGTTAGCTTTTGAAGACCAAAGGGCCATCTTTATCGGCGAGCTGGCACTGGGTGCGTGCCCAGCCGTGCCCAGTCGTTCCCAGCATCTCATCAATCAATTTTCATAGGTCCTGACCATGCCACAACTCTTCGATTCCCCAGTGGAGCACAAGAACAAAGACGCAGCCCAGCAGCGAAATGACGATAGGTCAAGTGACCAGTCCGTGCCAAATCAGAACACACACACGGTATACTTACCCGTTCGCCTCAGCCCACACTATTATTGCCTCGGTCACACCGCCCGGGTACCGTCTAGCACGGTACCATTGAGGCGCCAGAGCAATGGAGTTCTACCTGCTGACTCGGTCCTCGGGCGGCTTCCCAACAGAAGCAGCCTGTGATGGTTCTATGTATCGATCGCACAGTATCAGCCTGGCTGACGCCATTCAGGTCGACGCATTGAGCGATTGCGGCCCATCATGACAGATGTGTCAAGCGGCACTCGTCGCTGGCACGGCCCAACAAAGATTGGCAAAGAGCACCCGCTGCTGCCACCGTGTTAACTTGTTCTCTTGCTCTCGGGCGCTGATCCAGCTATCAATCATCCTGCGGTGTCCAACGTATTCATTCATCATGGACAATCGCCGTAAATCATGGGGAGTGCAACAACCCGCAATTAGTCTTCTGCAAAGTAATTACTAAAAGGAAACAACTGTCTTTTGATATGCTTATTATGTTTCGTCAGTCAGGGGTCTCTGTCAGGCTTGCTGGTGTGCCCTCCTTCCCCTACTAGAGTTGTATGTCCCTTGGGAGTTTTTTGCAGGAACCACCAGCCGCCTGGCCGTCATAACTATGGCTACAGGCATCATCAAACACGGTACTACGAATTCTGCACTGTGCTTGTTGATCTGTGATCCTCTTGCCCAAGCTGCCAGCAAGCTCCGATATTTATTTAGGAGGCAGGTTGCATTCGCGCCCGTTTCACCTGGCGGGCATTCAAGGCCATTCGTTGGCTACACAGGTATTTCCACACAAGGCTTGAAATGTCAATCTCTCCACATCGTTACGCGCAGTTGCGCCCTTGCCCCTGATATTACGAATTCCGTTCAATGATATCAATGACCAGAGTGGCAAAATTCATAGCCTTGCAAAACGTACGCTGAATCCTCCTGCACCGCCAACACGATGGATCAAGACATTAACTCAGCACTACTTACAGTGGTGCCTGCATGAGCTTCTTGTTGCAAGGCGGTGGAGAGCATAGCGCCTGTGGGGACACTGTAGACTTTCAGGTCAGGGAGATGGAGGGCACCAATGGCAATACATAATAAGAACCGGTAGATATTTACCTAGTTAGTATCTCGACACTAATCTGTAAATATACCGCCGCTTTGCTGCACTGGCATGTGGGCGGCTTCCCCCGTAGTAACCAGGCGAAACGTGAGTCGATCAGGTGCCACTGTAATCATCATTGCCAGCTTCCTATTATTATCGTGGAACCTGCATGCGTCCGGAGGCCAAACTCATCCCTTGCTCGCTCTATCACGATTGAGATGATTCCTTGGGTCTAGAATGATACTTGATGATCCTGCTTCCATTTGCTTTCAATAAGATATCGTCATATAGCGATTGGCCATGCAACAGATAAGCAATTATGCTTGGAGAATTTCATCATGTTCCAGCAACACAAGCAGCTGCGTACCCCACGTTGTTTGTTTTGTTTTGAACGGTTTCGAGCTGTTGGCATCCGCACTGTGCATACATGCTTCGAGACGCCTTGCCAGCCACCTCCTTGAGCCGTCAGCCACTCCGGTTGCAGCAATACTGCGTCAACTTCGTGAGAAAACGACACTTCTGTACGGATTACATCCGTAAATAGGGCCTTTTCTTTGATTCGTAAACAGCGCGCCGCTAGATACCCCTGCCCGCATGGAACAAGGACCAAAAAATATGACAAGCGATATTTAGAATCCACATCCGAGACCTACATTGCCAGCATCAAATCGGGCAGCCATGCGCTTCGCTTCTACACCGCTGTTCAACTCATGCAGGAAATAAATCTGATGGCAACTAGGAAATAATTAATATGCATACGAGGCCTGCATCGAGTGGTAGACAAACTCATGCCATGTCCGGCTGGCGCTTCACAGTCCACCACAACCGCTCACCAAGGTGGAGCAATAGGGGAAATACCCCCATCATCACATACCAGTATCTGCACCGCAGTTTCGCGACGCGCTCGCTGACCGCTTCAACGGATTATTAGCCCCCGAGGACTCGCACTACTGCACAAGTCTCCATCGCTAGAACTAACAGGATCATCTGGCCATTCTATTCTGCATCGAGGATCCACGAATTGACAAGGGAGGCAAGCACAAGTCCATCCACTTTACGGACGCGGGACTGCAAGGAACGCTCACGATTTCTGCGGATTCGCCTCGAGCCAATTGATGTATGCGCAAGGCATACGGAGTAATATTACCGTTCTTCTGATTTTTCTTGTCGCTAGCCAGCCACGGGTTTCAGGCTGTAAAGAACGCCGAACGTAATACTACACACCGCTCCGTCACATCTTGGCTTGCTAGAATTCTTTGCCATTGGCGCTACGGACTTAGCAGCCATGCTTGCTGAAGTTGATGTACTTCTTCTCGATATTGGTATGGTTGCCACAATGTTTTGCATGGTTCATTTTTTGTTGTTTCTGCTGGTGTGATACACTGATACTGAGGCTGCCACGCATCTTTTTGGTCCGCCCATTGCTTGCATTACCTGCTGCTTTGTCATGCTGCAATCTCCGTTTCCCTCAAAGCGCCTCCGAAGTCCTCCTGCTAAGTCGTTGCTAGAGGGCACCATTTGTCCCATATCCTTTGTCAAGGATATCTTGGTAAGTTTGCTCTCGGTACTCCTTCGCTTCCGGGCAACAAACGAGGTGGCTGGCGCAAAAATCCCGCCTAATCATAGCAGCACGAGGCTAACCATCGTATTGCTGGCTAGTTTCCGTATGCTCTGAAAGCACTCCCAAAAGTCTTGAATGAGCAGTGGGATAGTTCGGCCTTTGCACCGTATCGGGAGGCATTCCCGGAAGAGTACCGCAGCGACCGTGCCGCTCTGGAGGTTCACGTTCAGGACCTAATCGAGCGCGATGTGAAGGCTCCTTATCTCAAGTCCCTCCAAGGTCACTTGTGGAGACAGGGCTATGAAACTGGGGTGCTCAAAGCTCCTCTGTTCGACGACGTCCCTGCTTTCATCAAGTCTGCCCACTCTACTGGCAAGAAGATCATGATCTACTCTTCCGGCTCGGTCCCTGCGCAAAAGCTCTTCTTCGGCCACACGACGGGTCATCCTTCCGATATGACGCCTTTCATATCAGCTTGGTTCGATACTGTAAATGCTGGACCAAAGACTGAGGCTGAGAGCTACACCCGAATCCTTTCAGCCGTTTCAGACACGAAGCCTGGTCGCTGGCTCTTCTTGAGTGACAATGTCAAAGAAGTCGACGCTGCACGAGCCGCTGGCATGCAGAGCTATCCTGTCGTCCGCCCAGGAAATGCACCTCTGCCTGTGGATCACCCACTAACCAGTTCAGCTGTGTCTTCCTTTATTTCGGCTTAGTCCACGCCCGATGTTCTATTGCAGGCCTGTATCAGTATTGACTTCGGCAACGTGCGGCGAAGCAGATCGCGCGATGGTGCGGACGCTTGGTAAATAAATGAATGATATAAGATCTAGCCCTTGGGCTAGCGCCGTGGTTCAACAGGGTATCTAGGCTTCATAGCTAATGCTGTAGTGTTATAACAAAGTTGTTCCTGGTTCGACCAGGGTTGATCTCTTTCTTTGAAACCCTAGCAATGTTTGCTGCGGCAGCCTTCCGCCACAGGGTGTATGCAAGCTTCTGCGTCATCTTCATTCGCGTCATCGAGTATCCGAGCATGCTCATGATCGACTCGAACTTCGATTCGGTGAAGTAACGAGAATTATCGAGACAGCTTCGTGGTAAAACAATGAAAAGACACGGGAAGAACTCCCCAACCCCAGCCTCCGTAGCAGCGTGAGTGCCGCGTAGGAACTCCCGCGTACGCTTTAGCATTTCGCCCCGAAGTGCTGCATCTGGCACAAAGTTGAGGACTAAACTCAGAGACAAAACATCAAATCGATCCTCGTCATCAGTTGGCACTGGCCTGTCCATAAAGTCTTGCTGCAGAATGCCGGGTTCCTGGCTATTGAGATCGATATGAACCGACTCAAATAGGCCACTGAGGGAGCAAGCGTTCCTGGTACTCAGGGCGCCCACTTCCAGCAGCCGCAATATACGGCCCGAGTCCTTCAACTCTTCTACAGGAAGCCACTCAAGCAGTAGCCTGGATGTGTCCCCCCCGCGCTCCGTACTCTGCCCTTGTAGACTAGCTTGTTGGTATAGTGAAATACCGCCCAGGCTTTCAATTTCCGCAGTTATGGCTTCTTCGGCAGCCCTGTCACCTTTTGAAGCTGCCTGACGTCTCTGTTTGTCAAGTTGGTGATGCTTATTGATGAGTGTACGACTCGCCTTTCGTGACATGGTGCCAGATGGCCGAGTGAGAGGCGGGCGGCCAGCTTTGAGGCTTCTCAGAGCCTTCTTTCTGGTAACCATAGCTACAGAGACAATGTATACACATGAATATGAGCCCATTTATCTAGATAGAGAATATTAGCCTTGACTTGTGAATTCAGGACTTTGCGTAAAGCTGGCAGATGTACCTTTCAGAAGATGTTTCACAGTAGTATTGATGGGAGTTTTGAGAGGAAGAAGCTACATAGTGGATTCCGTGGTTCAGAGATACATCCTAGTCATCCCGTGAAGTCTCCGCGATCAACTGGAATATATAAAAACTGGAACGTGTAAGTCTGAGCTTTTTCTATTGTCACTGATTGTACGGAGTAGAGTGGGCACATGGTGTTCAGCGTATGTTGCACACTGAGCAATGGATCAAAAGTTTGTCACGTGGAATTACGGGTCTGTCACTCTGGCCAATGGCAGCGTGCGATTGCACTCGCACACCCTCAACCCTAAGGAAAATTCACCCACATCAAACAAATTCATCACAAGCCCTCTTTTCTTTCCAACCTACGACGCACAACTAACCACAACAGCAAATTGCGCTGCGAACCAATACAATGGCCGCCGGTAACAAGAAAGGTACGGGATGAAATTGTTTGAACCGATACTGCGATACAACGCGAAACAACAATGGGAAGAACTTCTTCAAATTGCGAACCGATACTACATCGAAACGAGGACGAGAGTAATTGACAATGGCCGACTGCACGCACCAGACCGGCAAGAACTGTGGTTGGCCTCTCGCGTAGCCTTTGTCATATTATCTCCAGCCTCCGCATCAATGCAGTAGCAGACTTTGCGAGTTCTGAAATAGAGCGATTGCTGATGCGTATTCTACATTGTAGCTGCCCCGAAGGGCTCCAAGCAGGCCAACGCCGCCGCCAAGGCTGCTCTCAAGGGAACTCACGCCCAAAAGCAGCGCAAGGTCCGCCTGAGCACCACCTTCCATCAGCCCAAGACTCTGGCCCTGGCCCGCAAACCCAAGTTCCCCCGCAAGTCGATCCCTCACCTGCCTCGCCTCGATGAGCACAAGATCGTCATCCACCCTCTCAACACCGAGAGCGCCATGAAGAAGATGGAGGAAAACAACACACTCGTCTTCATAGTCGACATCAAGGCCAACAAGGCTCAGATCAAGGGTGCCCTCAAGAAGCTCTACGACATTGACACCGTCAAGATCAACACCCTGATTCGGTACGTCTTGCGATACGATAGCACAGCTCAGCTGCCATCAACTTCAACTAACGCGCGTGTTAACTAGCCCCGACGGAACCAAGAAGGCTTATGCCCGTCTTACTCCTGACGTCGACGCTCTCGATATTGCCGCTAACAAGCTCTCGCTGGTCTAAGCGACTAGTTGTAGCAATCGTGTGAAAGGGGGAGTTTGTTTACGAATTTGGTCTGGTCTTGAATGCGTGCATGGGGCATCGGAAAATAGGCGTATAAAGATCTTTGTCTATAGCTTCGGTTTCAAATGATGATATCCTAAGAAGAAAAAGACCCAAGCCAGTTTCCATGTTACCTAATCGATGCGCCTCTATTATGTTTGTGACTGTAGTCGGGTAACACATTTGCTTCACTACCTATCTGGCATCTGGCGCCATTGTTGCTACATTGCCCACGCAAGGTTGATGTTCAGTATGTCCTAATAATTTACAGCGTAATCCGCGTCATGTGTCATCCTCCTTCAGAATGCCAGTCAAGCGTCTTCCAGCAATGATTGGCACGCCGTTTGTGCCAATAGATCAGGAACGCATGTTGTTGAGATGATCAATCGTGAGTTTGCCGACGTCTAAGAATCGATCGACGCAATTGGCGAGGCATGTCTCTTCCGATCTGTCGAGCTGCGGGTTCTTGATCGAGCTGATCACACATTTCTTCCAACACGTCTGGGTCAACTTATGTGTTTCTGCAAAGAGAGACGTTAGATCTATTTTCCGACATTGAATGCATGATTAATCTTGATGCATGGCGCCAACTTACCCATCTGAATTGAGGAACGCTGTTGTTCGTTCGATAGAAATTTTTGGAGTTCAGCCTTGTCGCCATCATTGAGGCGAGAAAGAGCCTCAGTGTTTTCCATTGCGCCTGCAATGATACGCGAGATGTTTCAGTTTGTGAACAGTCAGTCGTCCAGACTCGTACAGAAACCAGGTTGAAGTCGAAAAGATCCGCACGAGGCCAAATGCTCAGACGGTCGAGATCTCTCAAGGTTTTCGTTACCTGCCAGGCTGCCACGCAGGAGAAAACTGGGGACAGCAAATGAGCTCTCACTAGCAGACCCACAGCCTCGAGCCAACTTACCTCGCTGATCGAATGCAGGTAGTTATGTCAAGAACCGCGAAAATATGAAATTGCTGTACTCTCTATAGGTCTACCATGACTTGAATCCGAATGCCTCATATACCCAAGACAATATAGACAGAAGGGCAGATTTTTACAGGTTGCATGCATGAAGACATTAAAAGCCAGATATACCCAAAATAACTAGATATATCGCTTCCAACGAGCCCATCCCAGAATGAGAGAGCAAAGTACAATCATGAAGCTCAGAATACCAAAGAACGGACCAAGAGAATCTACCTTGTCGTTCTGGAAAGGGACTCTAACGTTCATACCAAACATACCGCTCACCAGGTTAAGGGGCACCAGAACAGATGCAAGGAATGTGATCTTGCTGAGGACGCGGTTTGTGTCAGTTCCCTGAGAGATGTTGTTGATGGACAAAGTGGCGAGATAATTGCTGTGCGCGCGCGAAAGTAGCTTTTCACAGTGGCCCAAGTTGTTTGCCATGGTCACAACGTGATCCTGTATATCTCCAAGATACATGCCAATGTCCATATGAGGCGTGACCTGGTAATTCTCATTACATCGCTTAGTAAAGCCTCGAAGAACGTCTGCTTTGCCACCGAGCAAGCGTAGCAGTGCCATGCAGTTCTTGCGCACGCGTCCGATGGAGCGAAGGAACGTGCTTGAGTCGTCATGTCTCATGACGAAGACTTCATCTTCAATTGCATCGGCTTCGGTCTCGATTTGGTTAATGACAGGAGCAAAACAGTCGACAATGTCATCGCTATTGGGACAATAGGTTAGTATAAACATATTTGGGAAGGGTTAATGCTTACATCAATGCGTAGCAAATCCAGTCACTGCTGAGGGCTACGTAGTCTTTGAGTGCAGTGATTCGCCTTCGCACGTGCGATGCATGCGAATTCGGTGCAAAACTAAAACTCAGAGTGCCCTCTCGAAAGACCAGGGTGTAGATGTTGAAAGGTTCGTACTCGATTCCATCTTGCTCATCGACCATGTTAAAGGATCGAAAACAAGCAAAGTAGTAGGAGGGGAATAGCTCAATTTTCTCTCGGGCTTCTTGTGTGACAATGTCTTCGATAGTAAGAGGATGGACACCAAAAGCCTTACAGATGCTCAAAACCTCCTCTTTGGTCGCTCGATTGATGTTGAGCCACCATACGCCGCCACTTTCATCCTTTGGAAGCTCAAATAGTCCACGAATATCTTCACCAGGTAGGACGAGGTCACCAAATTCAGCCGCATGGATAGTGGACTCCCAGGCTGAAGAAAAAAAGCTGAAACGGTTGTTGTCGAAAGCATATTGCGAGCCTTTTACTCCGGGAACGGACTCTGGTGCAGGCTTTTCCGGTGCCGACGAGGATACGTCAGATGGCATATCAATGATATCGCCATCAGACGTGGCAAGCTGGACTTTCTGCTGTGAACCGGCCTCCATGCGAACATCGTTGACAGCAGACGCAACAGACACTTTGCGGTTAGCTTCATGGGCAAGGCGCTCAGACTCGATGAACTCCTCTAGATAGTCGAAGTCGATTCGAAGCTGGTGTTGCCTATGATGGACACTGTCCGGCACGCCTACGCCATCTTCAGCGGCGTTGCTGGTTCCGAGGCTCACGGCATCGGCTTCAGCGACGCGGGATCTGCTGCGGTGACTGCGGCGACTGGATACAGAAAGGGCCCGCCCAAGGCCCAGCATCTCTTCGTGGTCTCCTTTTGGGTCTGAGAAAGACATTTCTCGTTCCCTTCGTCTGGCCTGGGCGAATGCCTTGACAGAGTTCGGAGGGGAAGGAGAACGACTCTCGCTAGACTCAGCGGTGAGGCGTCGTCCATGACGGTTCCCTGCTATGAGGTCGGCGCCTTCTTCATCAAAGACAGCTTCTTCGAAGTCGCGAACATATATGGCTGGCGTATCCGGCTCCTGCTCAATCTGTCGAGATCCATAAAGACTGTCGAAGGTGCCTCGACGAGGCCGCTCAACTCTCTGGGTAGAAATTGACGGGCGGCGGTGATCATCCAGCTCAGGCACTGGCGCCTGGAAGCCGGTATTGGGAGTTGCGCTCTCGTTGTCGGACATTTTGAAATGCGATCGTTGAGCTCTGGCTTTCGAGGGCGTGGAGAATATTCTTCTATGATAAAAGATTGTGCCACTGTTTCAAAATTCGCTCAGCAAAAGATGGACATGCTTTGCGAAGCAAAATGTAGCGGAAATAGCGTCACCAAGACGACCGTAGCGCCCGGCGCGGGTTACCGCGCCGAGTTTGAGCGGCGTTCAAAACTCTTGAGTTTATCGCGAGCAATAGGATCGCGCTTTGATATACGCAAAAAAGCAGAATATCAACAGTGGTACACGGTGTAGCGTTAAAGTTGTGTCGCTAGGCCCAGTTATGGCGGTCGCTTATTGACTCCGCTGTAGATCCAGCAGCCTGGACCGAGGAGGATTGAAGACGAGGAGAGGGCGAGTTGAGCCAACTTGGTGACTTGCAAGAATCCTGAGGATTTCCTCGTGTTTTGATTTGGCAGTAGGGCAGGATTTGACTGAGCTACTGCGAGTCACCGCATCTGATTCTGACAGAAACTTTCTTCGCTTCGAGGAAGGCCGCTGATGAGGATGGCGTTCGAACTGGCGCAGCTGCTGGCAGCAGGAAAAGGCTGGGAAACGATTACCCCACCGAAGATGGATATTACAGCTAGGACGCGGGTGTGAGAATGACGCAGTGGAATTGTTGATGGTGAAGATGAGACCTGATGCAGGATGCTGAAGAGAAAATTTATCCTTTGGTGGCAAGCCAGAAAGAGGGCCCCGTAAAGTTACGCATGAAAAAATACCGTCAGATTGCAGCCACACCAATGTGCCTGTCAAGTTTCAACCCTGCTAATTCATTGACGGGTCACCTGGCCTGTGCGCTAACCACCGAATCGCGCTAATAAGGTCATCCTACATACCATACCTGTCCTTTGGCCAGCTCAAACAATCGCAAACGCAACAGTCTGACATCGAAATTCGTACTTGACACTCCCGGTACCGATTGCGCCTTCGTACGAGCCAATGGCCGAACAAATACTTGATCAAGTTCGCGACGTGGTCGATGGACAGATAGTGCGGCGCAACCCCTTTGCAGACGCGGAAGTCTGCATCTTCAGTAATCTCAACTGCTAATTAGGCATACAGGATTTCGATGGCCAGAGACGTGTGGAATTCTTGGCTACGTTACTTCTGTCCGCATCTGCAGTAAGATTCTTTGTGGTACAAGAGCCTGAATACCAGCTTACTAACGCCTCGTCACCAAGCTAATCGCATTCAACGTCGGATATACTCTTCAAGATATTCAAAAAGCAGTATACATTGCCCTCGGTGGCACGGCCCTCACATTTTTGATCACTGTACCTCCGTGGCCATTTTACCAGAAACATCCTGTTGTATGGCTACCGGCTGGAGCTGGGATGAAGAATGCATATGGCCAAATGACACTGTAAGGAAATCTGTGAAGAGGACTAGGTGCTTCAAGCAACTGCTATAATACAAACTAGCGACCACCACCTGATTTGGATGACTCTTGTTGTTACTGATTACCCGCTTCATCATATGCCTGCATAGTTTTCTATACTGCAGCAACTTCGTCTATCGACCGTATTTTTGGAATTCCCAGTCTCTGTTGTCCAAGGGACATACCGATCTTGCCTTCAGCCATCGTGAAATACAGTGGAAATGGAAGGCATGCTGGAGGTAACTCTGTCAGCGATCTCATTGTGCAAGCCCTTTTCTGAACACCCGGATAACTCACGTTGCAGATGCCCCAAGCAACAGTGCATTCCTCGCTCGTAGCGGATGCTTGATTAGCTTGGCACTCGATACCTGTTGGGCCGTACGGTCAGAGCTAAACACGCTGGCCATGATAAAATCGGCGACAAACGTACAGAGATCCATGATGTGGTTTCGGCAAATGGCACAATTATCAACGACAATATCCCAAGCCCAGAGCGCGACGGCATTCCACTATGGTAGTCAGTATCGCCAATACTGTATATATGTAGCCATTTGATATCGAACCTTCTTGACCTCGAATTTTTTCTTTTCGGCGCTTTTGCCGTTTGTGGTATCTGCACCTTTGGGTGCGTCGCTCATTTCGACGTCCGCCATGTCGTTTGCCGTGCGATTGTAGATTTCGATGGAGCGTTTTTCGTGAGATCAGGAATGAATGAAGATGACTAGAGTATCAAGTCAGTAGAAAGCTTTGCGAGAATTGCAGCTGAGACAGTGGCAAGCTCCTTGCGGTCCGCTTTTATGATGATGCTGCCAGTCGGTGATGAAGCGGCCAAACTGCTAATTAGGCAGCCACACCTTGATGGGGACACAAACAGTAGCGCTGGATGATAATGCTTTACTGTAAGAGCTTAGGTATACATACTATCATGAAGTACAGTTTCCCGATAATATTACTCAGATCGGTGCCGTTGTGTCGTTGTGGCCCTAGAATGTTGGATCTTCTGGAGCACAAGAGAGCGACGCGGTGTTGCTCCAATGTTGAAGCACCAGTAACTGTACCTAGAAGCTCGTTGGTGGGTTGCGGGGTTGTTGCAGGGCAGCAGTAGCATACTCGCTGACACTGATACTAGGTACTTACTATCGATAGGTGACTAATATGTATGTACCGGGGCAACCCGCCACCTTGATCTGCGTCACGTCAACGGCAAGCCGATAGTAGTCCGTTTGCCTTGCAAAACTGCCAGCCCTCCAGCCTCTTCTCTTCACTTATTTTTCAGCCATGACACGCATCTGCTGTTGCACAATCGACTACTCTTTCGCCCTTGAAGTTTCATTGCAGCCAGACACATCAATAGTTCCTGTTTAACAGTCAAACACAAACCACCGAGAACAGCGCAGAACCGTGTTGCAATTGCCAGCTTATGCCAAAGCGCCTCGGAGCATTTCATCGAAGAAATCACGGTTTGCCATGAGCGACGCAACCAACCAACCGAAAGCAACTCCCGGCCGCCATCGGCAACGCCGTACAGGGAGAGCAGCGGCCCAAAAAGCCTATGCTTCGGAAAATGATGTCGGATTTTTCGAACCCAGTCTCTATCAGGGAACGCCGCAGACACCCATCAAGGGTCTCTCGGGCACGCCAGCGCCGGGAAGCCAGTCATCAACCCAGGCTAACTCGAAGCAACGAAATCAAAATCGAGGAGGCAAAGGAAAAGGCGCGCACATTTCTCTAGACGCGCAGACAGAAAGAGGCACGCCGACCGGACGAAGGGCTTCCATGAGAGCTAGTAATCCAGTTGCAGCTTTCGCTGGAGCTACTTTCCACGCGTCTCCCGCCCCATCGGCACTCCCCATCCCAAGTTTTCTTTCTAAGGCGTCCAGCGAATCTCCGGCTAGTGTTGCCCGCCGTCCCAACGATCACCGATACTCGCCGCCAACCACGGACAACGAAGAACCTGCACCATACTCTACCTCTGCTCCGCGAGTCGACGAGTCGCCATTAGATTTCATGTTTCGGGCCCATAGGCAGGAGCAAAAGAGACAGCTCGGCTCATCTCGTCACGGGGGCCAGGACTCGCCATCCCTCATAAACGTCAGTTCAGGTAGATCGCCTCAGGTAAACCTACCACAGACAGCACCAGCAAGCATTCGATATCAAACCGGTGGTTTTGATCGAGCTGAGCTCGATGGTACGCCAAGTCACGAAATTGGACCTGCGTTCTCAACACCCTATCACGAACGTATTCGCGCTGCGCGCGCCTCCCGCGCCGATGCTCCCCCGATACCTCCCCAAATTACTGCATCTACTAATAGCTCATCCACCGATGATGCTACCGCTGCACTTAAGAAATTTCTATTTGGTGGGGGTCAGCAGGCGACTAAATCTCCACTTTCGTCCGCTTCTTCTATCCAACAACCTCCAGCTTATCATCAGCCTGCTGGACAGGCTCATGGTACCGGTCGTGGTCGCGGCGATAATATTCAGGCGCTGGAGAACGATCTTCGCCGTATTTTGAAGCTGGACTCTTCTTCTTAGGATGTCTGCTATCATATTGTACACGACGTACTGGGGCTTTGCCCACCTCGATTTACGCTGATTCTTTCCTGCTTTATTATATACTTGGCTCTCCGGATGAGTTGAATCTTGCTCCCTTTGCGCTCGCTCAGTATCCATTCGGCTCTTGTTGCTCTTGTATCACAAACTACACCAATCAACGGCTTACCTTATACGGTTTGATGGAAGCATGGCATCAATTCCTAAACCTTCTATATTGTTTCTATCCCCTGCTCTCAAAACTATGGCGGCCCAGAATCGGGGTTTTCCTTGTTGCATTTCTTGTGGGGGGTTTCGATTTTATTTTACTTCTGATTTTCATGTACCCTTTCTTTGGGAATTTCTTAATGTCCCGTCAGTGCAGGCCTCTTCTCAAATGGGTACCGGACTCATCCTGATTTGGAGTTAAGATCTGCCGCGTGGTGACCAGGACATTGGGTGAATGAACTTGCATTACATACAGTTGCATGATAATGAACAAAAGACAAGCTATTTATTAGGGCAAATTTTTCCGAAACTGAATTCAACCTATTGTCAACTTATGCAGACTGATTCTGCCAGGCCATCTCCTTACTGCGAGTCTTGGTTTCCATTCCGTCTTCTCTTCTCCTGCCTAGAGAAGCTAATCCCATGTGAAAGAAGCAAATACCTGGAGAAAAAGTCCGTAGCAAAATCATCGAATCGGTCATAATCAGCGCCCAACCGATATGCCGCGGCAATGCCACTCACGCAGGCTACTTCGTGCATGTTCTAGACATTGTACGTTAGACGAGAAAAATTGACCGTACTGATCGGACTTACAACCAACGTCCATGATCCGGCGAAGTAGGTGCTGCGCCTGCCTTGAATGAACATCATATTTGGAACAAGTCGTAGGTAATGGATCCAGCGATGCCCCAGCTGGTGCCACCAATTTTTCGCAATAACTTGACTCTCATCAATTTTGTCGATAGTCCAAATATCTCTTCGTTCTTTGTTCAGAAATATCGTTTGGTACACCGGTTTTGGTGTGCTTTCATTGCTGGCTTGGGGTTTTCGAAACTGGTGCTGGTAATTGCTGCAGTTGAATGACATTTCAATCAGCTTTGGGTTGCTGTCGTAAGTGTAAGTATAGTACATCGGCCGAAATCCGATGTCGGAGTTTGGTTCGGTCGGATTTGAGAAAGCAATCTGCTTTCGTTGTGCTTCTGATGTTGGTTCAGCGCAGAGATCCTCCTTGAAACGTGTTTCGTAATGCTCGTCGAAATAGGAGCTGTCTGTATGCGTGACGGTAACATCGTCATAGAAAGCTGCACCTCCCAAAACAAACTTTTCTCGCCAAGTCGCCGTCTTGCCTAGAATCCGTAGTGTCTCGTCCGCGAGGGAACAAAAGACAACCTTGTCAAAGCTCTCCTCTCTGTTTTCCTTTGAGCGTGTATTTCTTAGCTTCAGAACGACGTTATTTTTCGACCTAGATACTGTCTCCTGAACTTCAGTTTCCAAGGCGAAAGAGACGCCCTTGGCCGTCAGATCCTGCCGCCACGCCGAATAGAAGCCATGAAGCTTGTCAAATGTGTACATAGTAGGCAAATTTGGTAGCAAAGTCTCTGAATCATAGTCCCATAGTTTCATATTTGGGTCATTGAAGAGACGTTCCACAATGCCAGATGGTACTGACGCAGTTTGATTTCCAGTGCCCAGAAATAAGGCAATGAGAGGATATACCATCTTGTCGCCAAAGTCCTTGTTGAACATGAATACTCTGAGCATCACGGAAATGGGTACTATGCCCAACACAGGTAGACTCCATTTGATGACCTTGAGAAATGTGCCAAATCGTTTGATATCGGACGAAAACTGCTTGACTAGGCGACTTGGAAAGCAGTTGGTCCAGAAGCGATCCTTCCCTTTCCCGAAGGAAACCTGGAGGCGAACCTCCTCTGGTGGATGGTCATATTGTCGGAAGAAATTGAAAGTGTGTTTGAAGATCTTGAATTTTGTAAGCAAAAAGCGGACTGGATGAAAAACGTGCCTGACCTACAGCTGAGCCGCCCTGAACGCCATTGTTCATCCACGAAGCGCCATATTGCTGGGCATCGAGAGCGATTGAAGTTGCTTGGCCACCTACCACCGCCTCTTTCTCAATCAACACAACTTTGAATCTGTCGGGGTGTTTTGCGAGCGTTGCCGCACATGCCTAGCGCGACGGCGTTAGCTTTTTATATTGATTGAGGGCATTACGGCGGCCAAAACTCACCATACCCGCAGCACCTCCGCCAATGATGGCAACGTGTTGCCGTTTACCATTATACTGGGACATTTTGTTTTGTCTTGAGTACTAACTGCAGAATCGCATGATTTTAGATGTCGAGGCAAGCCAACATTTATGGTGGCACATCGATGGCTAGCAAAACCACGTTGACCGTGGATCGCCCAATCGACACGTCATGGAAGCTGCCGCACCAAAGACTAGTTGGCGGACATCAATGACAAAACTCAGGCAACACATCCGGCAGAGTCCCGAAACAGCAAAGGAAATTGGTCGACATGATGGTATTAGTGATCTAAACCGAATAATGGAGATCTCAGAGACAGTAAATAAGTGCTGGCCAGCGCCAGTGTACACGAGCCATCACGTGAGCATCGACCAGGAAGCATAGCATCGAGTATGCCAGATCAAAAGCCGTTGGTCGGCACGAATTCTAATACTGATCGCTAGTGTGATGACCTACCGCTGACTCGCGCCCGCAAACGCTACTGTGAGAAATTGCCTAACCTTGGTGTGACTCTTCGAGAGAGAACGATACTGTGTAATCGTGATAATACTCATGCTCGCGCAGCTGCATGTGTAGAACTGTTTGGAAATTTTCATAGCTCGTTTCGGGTTCGCCTCGTAGGGAGTTGTTTGTAGTGCCATGACCGACAGCCGAATGCACTCGTCACTTTTGCCATCTGAAACAGAATATTGGGTAACGCGCATAATCTGATTTTTTTTTTCTACTACATTGCGCTCCGAGTAAGGTTAATCTCGACTCGGTCTTTCACTCAAGCGTTCAAGGTGGACAATCTGTCGGGCGCAAGGGCTCACAGGGTCGGATCATCACGTGAAGACGCGTCTTCACGCTTCGCGGGCCCTGCAGTCTTTGCTGCTGGCATGAAATACTGTCTTTTGCTTTTGAGAGGAATGTTTGCGCCGTCTTGGCTCTCATACGATATTGACAATGACAGAAAAGGAAGTTATTACACTCGATAGCGATTCCGACGGAGATGAAGACTTGCGCCGCGCTATTCAGCTGTCACTTCAAGACCAAAACATGATAAACGACGTGGCTGCGGATGCCTCCTCAGATGCGAAAACTTTTGCGCCCGCAAATCATGCCACATTCGCTAGTATTCCAATGCATCGGAAAGAAATGGAAGAGGCTCGGTTGAATCGACTTGGAAAGCGGCGCCGAAACTCTATCGAAAGTAGCACTGAGGAGCATTCAGTGAAGAGGTTGACGCCACAGCATTCTGAACGAGCAGAAAGCTCGCAATCGCGATACCTCCAAGGAACTGTGCGACGCACATGGACCCGAGGGTATCCTAAAACGTCTGATGATATCACTATTGAAGAAGTTTTACAAAAGGATGAGCTTCAACTTGCTCTACTGTCCTCTTTCCAGTGGGACGAGGAGTGGCTTCTATCCAAGCTCAATGCCAGCAAAACCCGTATACTGCTCCTTGCCTTCGCATCGAGCGAGGAACAGGTGATGCGCCAGATTTTTCGGGGTTGATCAAAGCTGTCGTGAAACTGACTCGTGTCTGAACAGAAACAACTGATGAGGGGTAATGTGCCCATGAACATTAGATTTTGCTTCCCGCCAATGAACGGCCCAGGATCGATGCATTCTAAGCTACAGCTCTTGAAATACCCCAAGTACATCAGATTGGTGATCCCGTCAGGAAATCTGGTGCCTTATGACTGGGGTGAAACTGGAGTACTGGAAAATGTCTGTGTCTTTCTATTGAATCGGCGGTACTTTGATCGCAGAACATCAACTAATGGATTTCTATCATCGCAGATGGTGTTTCTCATTGATTTACCCCGTTTGGAAGCGAGAGGTAGCTGCACAATGACTGTCTTTGGGGAGAATGTGGCCAGGTTTCTAAAAGCATCTGGCGTGGATGAGGCCATGGTTGAGAGTCTTACAAACTACGATTTTTCCGCAACAGCAAATCTGGGGTTTGTTTACTCCATGTACGTAACTATCAGGAAATGCGTTTCTTTTCACTTTGCTGTCCTAACAAAGTCTAGACCAGGAGGTCACACGGGGGAGGCTCTCCGTCGCGTCGGTGAGTGGTGCTTGCTCCTCCCTCCCTCTGAAAGGGATGCTGACAGCAGATTCTCCCTATTTTCAGGTTATTGTGGCTTGGGAGCGACTATAAGGGGTCTCAGCCTGGCTACGGACACACCTATTGAAGTCGACGTGGCTGTCAGTAGCCCCTCAACTTGTTGTTGTACTGCATACTCTCACGTCTAACTCGTTGTTTAGTGTGCGTCGCTTGGTTCCGTCAACTACGACCTCGTCAACGCGATATACAATGCCTGTCAAGGTAAGCCGCTCACCGCCCATCCTACTTGCTCGTTCACTCGGTTTCTTTTGCCTGGCTAACGTGCATCTGTCAGGCGACGATGGCATGCAAGAGTACAACGCGCGCGTCGGCCGGAAGCTCAAAGGCAAAGAGATGCGACCCACGGGAAGGCTCCGGGATCAGTTCCGGATATATTTTCCAACCGATCGGACAGTTGCTGAGAGTAAAGGCGGACGACAAGTGAGGCAGCCCGAGTCAAATTGAGCAAGCCGGGTGTGCCCTGCGAGTGTCGATCCATGCTAATATATTTCAGTCTGCCGGGACTATTTGCGTCCAGGAAAAGTGGTGGAGGGCGCCAAGTTTTCCGAAGGAACTTGTTCGTGATTGCGTCAATAACAGGGACGGGCTTCTGATGCATAGCAAGATTATCTTGGTGCGTAGGCCAGCAGCAGCGGGATTGATTGGTCAAACATCAGCCACGGGATGGGCCTACATTGGCAGTGCCAATCTTTCAGAGAGTGCCTGGTAAGTACAGCCAGTTTGGGAAGCGGCCATTGAAAAGCAAATGCCGTGCATTTGCCCAGTTCTAACGGTAAGAGTACAACAGGGGCCGCGTAGTCAAGGATAGAGGCACGGGGAGTGCCAAGATGAGCTGTCGCAACTGGGAATGCGGTGTAGTTGTACCAGTACATGGAAATCCTGGTAATGGATGCGACTTTACCATCTTCTCGGGAGTGGTTCCCGTTCCCATGATGGTCCCCGGTCGCCCGTACAAGGACAGCGACGAGCCTTGGTTCTTTCTTGGTGGCCAGTAGTTGCTCACTCATGTGTATCAATATACTTCCAAGAGAACCGTGTTTAGGGGAATATGATGGAGAGGAAGCGCTTGCAATCGTGAAACTGCATAGCATCACTAGCGACAGTGCTAACCCAAGCCCGATCACATGCACGTCGCCGTTTGTTGTTACGTTTCAGCCCAACCAGTATTCTTGCACTGCACGGCACTCATGTAAGCCAGTCAGTGCTCTAGCTCAGCTTGGGATAGTATTGTTTCGCTTGTGGAAATATTTACTCCATGGATCAGGGCACTTGACACCGAGGACGCGGCGGAGGCCAGCTGCAAGCCACTGGCTGGGCTTTTGATGCGTCTCACCCATTGAGAAGCAACCACGCAACTACAAGAGATTTGCGAAGCGCAATGTAGAAAAAAAAACAAGGAAACGAAATCTCCGACCGTGCTCAGAGTGGGACAGCGGCGTGGCTGCCACGTAGTACATACGTGTTAGTACACACAGGTCCTCTGGAGGGGGTGTATGGAGGTGCGTGTTGGCATCTCGGCAATCCCAGGTCGATGGTCAAACTACTCAGACAATCGGACGGCCTGCTGTCCCGTTCTTATTACCTACGATCTCTATTCACGATGAATAAGATAGAAAGAAGCAGCATTGATGAGTGGTAATAATATGGGCTCATTATGCGACGGCTGAGCTTCCCTTGAGAGGCATCCCTGTGAAGAGATGGCCACCCGCGTCCTTGCATATCTGCAGAGCCCTGATCCCTGTCTCTGGGGCGCCACCTCCAGGCTCCAGGGCTCGTCTCGTATGTGTGCATGCCCTGCCGCTCTGGTTTTACCAATTTGGGTACGGGGAAGGCGGCTCAAGACGCCGCTTAGTTCCGGGGCTGGATATAGGCTACTGCCGGCACGAAGATTGGCGGCCTTGCAGTGTGTTCACGTCACGGTGGATGAAAGAGACGTTACTGATATGAGCAGCAAATTATGGCATCGTCCATGCTACACACGACGTGACCAACAGATGAATCGCTCACCGGTCTACGATCAACAATATTGTTCAGATTCGACTCTCTGCTTGCGTGAGATGGCGGAGATTCTGACTGTCTCAGAGCTCATCGACGCGACGCTCCGATGTGTCTCCAGCACAGCAACAACTATGACTTGGAAACAGCTTAGAAATCGGCCAACTGAGGGTCAGTTGAGACTTATTCGCCATTCTTCTTCGCTGCCCCATAAATCACCGTGAGGTACTACTCCGGCCGAGACAGTTCTGTCGGTCCGGGACAGGAACTGGGGCAGCAGTGGATAACTCGTTCATTGAGTTTCGGAGGATGATCAGGAGTTTTTCTCCATGTGGTTGAGCGACGCGTGTAGTTTGGAAACCGGTGATTGGGAAAGCCGTTTCCGCATGAAACTTTTCAGACAAAATTGACGAGGCCAACGGCTCGGCCACCAAGTTTAACAGGCATCGGCAGCAAAAGTGCAATGAAGAAGATAGACTCGCTTATTGCATTGACAAGGGCGCGTTCGAAAACAAGAAGGATAGGCTGCATTGAGCACGGATGTGCGGCGTCGGAGTCGCCGTAATAGCTGGAGCCGTTGGGTTCTCGTAATCTGAAAGACCTGCCAGGGTCAGCCTCGGCCCGCGAAATACAGGGTCCCGGGTGTCGCTGTTGTACGGATACTTTTTGCTGTAAAAACAAAACTGAGCCTCAAAAAGTTCATTACCCAATGACGCTGCGATCATGAGTGGTACCGCGCATGCACAAGCAATTAAATCAGCTCACTGGGAAAGCTGCTGCTGCTCAGATGGGATCGGGGAGTTTTGTCGAATGGATCCCAGTATGTCTAAATACTGGGCATGTCGCAGATCACGTCACGGACCGGCGCAGATGCAGCAAGCGGCCATGCCAGCCAAGGCGTCGTTTATTATTAGAGCCACCGTGCGCTCCTGTGCCAGAGTGATTTGCGTCGACTACGTACGAATAATACAGTCTGCGGCTGGCAAAGCGGCATCTACAAGTGGGTGGCTTGCGCCTCGGTAAGAAGCTTGAATGAAATATGGCTTTTTATCCGTAATCCCGATGTCATTGTGATACGTCCTGCCATGCCCTAATTGATGTCTTGGTGCCAGTATTTATCCCGCAACCGTCAGACGGTGTATGAAAGAGACCATCAGCAGCAAAGTACGGCATCGGCCATGCTAGTTAGTTACACGCGACGTGTGTAACTGGCGAGAAGTACGCAGTATTAAAGAGAAGCGAGAGCGGCATGTTCCGTCCCAAAACCCACCTGGTCTTATGCAAACATGAGGTAATACGTATTTAGAAAGAATGCAAGTGGTATTAGCGCCGCGGCATAACTACTCATGAGGCATTAAGGACCTATTGCCGCACCTATCATTAGGCAGCTCTCCAAGCACTGCTGTTTTGTGTGACCCAATGCCATCTCTTGGAGACAGTGCACGCGGGACGAACATGTTGGCGTGCCCTTTTGATGTCCCTCTGTGAGCAGGGACAGGAATGTGGGTGTTGTTGGGTGGTTCCGGTCGAGGATGGGTCGATGCAGTGGGGGAAGAATCCCCCAGCCTGCTGTGTTCAGCTTTTCTCTGCACACGATTGATGGGGGCCCCAATATGCGCAAATTTATTTTTTCTTAACAATAGCGCAGACTACTTAGTTATTTATGCATTTTGGGCTTGCAGGTGGCGGAGAGTCAAAAGGCTATGGTGTCTTGATGACTAGCATCGCTCATCCCGCTTAAGCAACCCGAGTGGGGTAATACGAATTTGCCCAGCAAGGTTTTTTTTCGATTTGAATTCGCACAAGCAGGTGGTCCATGCCTTCTGGGGAGAAATACATTTTGGATCGGCCTCAGAGGTGCAGTGTGTGAGTTTATTAGCTAGCTGGCTGTTGACTGTTGAGGAGATCTCGTGCTCACAGGCGTGATTGCTCGGAATTGCAGACGCAAGTTGCGGAATGCAGTATTTGCTGTTCCAGGTTTCTCTCTAAACAGCCTAAAAGAGTATTTGCTTGCGCCCTCTGTTTAATTGTACAAAGTACTCATTTTGTTGATGTATCACTTTTTGGTGGACAGATTACCCGGTGTCATGAATTATCTCGATAGCCGGCACCCCTACCGACGGGGCGGCCACAATAGACCTTATCGGACAATTCATGTTCTCCGTACGATAATACAAAGACAGGTCACTCATAATAATAGCGGCAAACATGGCAAATACTCAGTAGCGCTGATCGTGTCGGTGCCCAAGCGGGTCAAATTTGGCCGATGAGACATGGTCAGCCTATCGCGACATCAAGCCAAGGCACTGGAAGTGTAGTACCTGGGTATTTAGTGAATATAATTCATAAATAGAGCATAATCTTAGTATGTAGGTTGGGACGAATGCGGTGCGTCGAGTTTGGGTTTTGGTTGGTAGAGCCCTGGGGTCATTCGCCCTGGAACCATCCGACGGCAACGTCTGTCAGACAGATTTCAAGACACCACACAGTCAAAACTGGCAGCACAGATATGTACATATTTGGTTGGGCGAGGGGACCTGTGACGGCATGTCTTCCCGGAGCCGCGCCGCGGTTATATCCAGTAATGCGCAGATTCAACTCGTCATGTGCATGATCCCATGCGCCGCATGCAGGATCAGATATGCTGGGGGTCACAGAGGACCCAGTAGTACTCCGTACACTGACAAACTAGAGGCTCAAGTGTGAGAGGCAGCAGCTGGCTTGTTTGGGCACATAGTCGTGAGTTACCTACGGATTACTCCGTACATACTAACTAACTTGGTAAATACGTGTAGGCGCCTGTGCCACCAAATTCGTGGGCGTCAACCTGGGCTAGCGCCGACAAAAAGGCCACACAGGGCGGATTATTCCCCGGCACCTGCTATGCATCGCCGTTCGGATCTACGGCGGACTAAATATTTAAACTACTTTCCCCGATGAAGAAGTCGAATCAAATCTTTAGTTACTGTCAAGACCCAGTACGTCTCTCTGATTTCCGACACGACTCAACAGACAGCAGGGCTCAGCGTGTGTGGCGGTGATGTTCCGTGGGGGTGGATAGATGTGTGTGTTGGCGGAGGCTCAGCCCGCTGGTGGACTTTTTCAATTGTAATCCGTACTCTGTATCATATTTAACTACCTAGATGCCTTTGATCAGTCGCCAGCATCCGAACAGGATTTTGACCAACTTGTGGCTGGCTGTACATACGTGGTTGCAGATCCGGCGACCCCGTTGCCCACATCCCAGTGATCCCACACCCCATGTTGACGGACCCATGGTTGCCATGCCATGCCCGAGTTGGCAGCCGTGCGGTGCAGCCTGGTGAAAGAAAAGGGGATTGTCTGTAGCCCTGTCTAGCTGTGATATGGAGCCGGATGAACCCTGCTTGTTGGTGGAGCGGCCCCCGCTTGTTCCCCTCCGCTTCCACATTTGCAGCGCTGAACTCTGTTGAGTGGAGAAAAAGGGCGTGAAAAGAGAGATTCGTGCTCGAGGGCGTCCATATTCAGAGTGTTTACGGATACTGGTAGATACATACATGTAAGTAGAACTTTTGCCATGGGACTTTGATGGTGACACAGAATTGTCCATGGCGACGACAAGACATGGTTAGACCTAGCCAACGACCAAGCTCAGGAAGCCAATTCAACCAGTCGTATCCGTACTTCTGGCCTCTTTCCGGAGACGTGCCATGTTTTCATCATCTCCGTGCACGGTTGTCGATTCGTCTTTACATCTCCTTCGATCCATCCCACTCCCCACTTATTCGTGATTTCGTGTCTCCAAGCGTTGAGCTTGCCAAGGGCGACACCGTTCATGACACGACGGCTGCCTCGGGTTTTGAAAGCTTTGCTCGGCTGAATTAAACGACGAGATCCGAACTGCTTCCTCTCTGGCTAGCTCCCCGTCACCCTCTCGCCCCTTCCCCTCCTAGCCCACCTCGGCAATTCCGTTGCGGGACAGACGCTTTCTCCTTGTTTGATTTGCTTAATTCCTTTAGATCGCAACATGCCCTGTTTTAGAGCTTCCAATACCAGCATAACGCGGGTGCCACAGAGGGGTAGGCAATCCGCCCCTGCCTTCTTATGGCCTGACATTTTACGGGGCACTTCCCGCCAGCCCGGTTCAAGAAGTCGAGATTGACTTGTCTTGTTGCAGCTGCTTTCGTGCTCCGCGTTGCAAGAGCCCGCGCGATTGAATTAGTTACTGGTACTGGTACAAAACGCCCATATCCCTGTTTCCTTGCCTGGCACCCTCTGCTCGGCATGCCGTAGTCTTGTCACTTGACGGTCAAACTGTCTGTCGGCGGAGCAACTTGGTACTTGGTACGGATACATGCCATTGTTCTTCATGTAAACCCCCTGCTCTGCAATACGTATTGGACCTCGCGTACACGACAATGCAGTAGCGCCATGAGCTAATGTAGCACCGTTGACAAGTGCGAGACATTGTACAGTTATCAGGCTTCACTGCAGCGTCGGCCCAGACAACAATTAGGCCATCCCGCTCTGATGTACTAATGCTAATGCTTACCCCTGGCTCCCGTATTCTTGGCCCCCAGGGCAAAGTTTCATTTTTGACAGGCAAGCACCTTGACAGACAAGGCACATGGTGTGCACGAGAATGCCGCCATCATACTGCTCTGCCCTGCTGGTGGAACCATGTCTTGGAGCACATGGCAGAGAGAGGCCATGCGCCAGAACTGGAAACAAACCAAGACGAAGCTGCCTCTCATCCCTATTTAAATAATAATAATAATATATCGATTTTCGTCATTGCATCAGAAGTGCGCGGTGCTGACGGACAAGCCCTTCTGAGGCACTAGGCTGCACAATGTAGACTGCGTAGAGTTGCTTGAGATGGAAATTGTGCATTTCCGACTGGGTGCATAGATTCTCTCATTTCCTTGTGTAACTTGTGCCGTTTCCTCCCCTCTTAGCTGTGCTTCGGATTTCTCCCCTCACCATCTAGAGGAGGATTCAAGGTTCTTAGTAGTGCCAAGTACTCCGTACTGATAGTAGTATTTTGTGCTGGTATGAGTTCTGGGTAAGTGGCCGCGATAATCAGAGTAGGATTGGCTGCAAACACGACTTGGGTATTTTGTCAACAGGTATGGAGCGCCCAGGTAATCCGTACGGAGCAGCTATTTAGCTGGCTATGTTGGCCGCTCGCTGGATGGAACAAGCTTGGCCCCATACCGTATGAGCGCATGCGGCTCTCCCATATCAATTATTAGATCTCTTGCCTTTGGTCTTGTGCCATTAAATCTTGGTCGATGATGAATTCTTCAAATATCTCTCTTGCCAGTGTTGTATGCAGGCAAGCAGGTAATCCAGACCATGCCATGCACTGCGAGCGCGCTTGGCTGATGGCTATTTAGTACCTTAGCTTAGGTACCTGTTAGTGGACGCCCCTGTATCCACCACAAATGTACTTACTTCCTTGGATAGCGAGCAGGCCCCTCCCATCGGCTCGCTCTCGCGTAGTCATTTGCGTCTTTTGTCGTCTGGCTACAGTGCTGCACGCATGGTGAAATTATCATCAGAAGTTATAACGCTACCGAAGCTACCCGATCCAAATTATGTAGCAGTATAGGTAGGCTAGGAACGGCCTCTAGATATACTTCTGGAGTGAGTTTAGCAATTTCCATGGGCCCCGGGTACTCGGTAACTGATGGATATCGTCATCGGCGAACCGGTACTAGCTGTCCGTGACAGCCCGGCTATTAAGTTGATCGACATGCAGTTGGAAAGTGCATCCTATTTATCCGTACGGCGATTGGTTTTTGGGGCACAAGGGGTGTGTGGTTTTCTCTGCTACGTATGCTTCGCTCTCTGCATACAGCTGACCACCAAGTCGTGCTCAAGTTCTGTTAGCTCGTTGGGCCTTGCGATCTGTCTTACATCTCATTAGGCACAATAGAGTTTGATCTTGCTTTCCCTGTGCCTGTGGGAAGGCACACGATCACAGTATCCGTAGCACGAGGCAAGATAGAGTCCATGGTTTGCGCAGCATTTACGGCCTGTGTTGCAATGCGCCATGGCCAAGCGGAAACGGTCGCAGGGATGGGAGTGCCAAACGCACATAATCATCAACTCGTTCTAACCCGCATTGGAGACCTCTGCGAACAGTGGGCAGTCTGCAGCCCCGAGGCAACATCTCAATGACGGGCTCTTTTAGCAAGTGTCAGAGGCTACTACTTCGGATCCGGTGCACACATCTGTGTAATGGCGACTAAATACGGATTAGCTGGAAGACACTTGGCTTGCCCACCAGACAGACCTACTCAGCATGTCGCTTTTCAATTTCCTTGCAAGCCGAGATGAACAGCGGTAGCCTGTAACTAGGTAACTAGTTCGTGACCCAGTCACGCACTAAACCTGTCCGCTCGACGCCACGATCCACACCCCTGTTGTTGCTCCCAAATCGACCCATTGCCAGTCGCCACGCTGGTCTGGGTTTGACTTGAACCCTGGTTCAGTTGCCGTCGTCTGCCAACTACATAGTTACATATACGTAACTAGGTAAAAGGGCGCAATGCTACGACCTCTCTGACGTGCAGCCGAAGATTGACCAGGGCTGCCCGGCTGTCGCGGTCCCTGTTGTTCTTGACTTGTTCTTGACCTCTGATAACTAGTGTCTCTAACTACAGTTTTGTGTTGGTCACGTCAAGCAAATCGGCCCCTGATATTGAACGGCCAGCCTGCAGCTTTTATACTTGGCAAAGCACTGCAGAGTCAGTGCTACATGAAGATCACAGCCGACTGCTTCCGAGCTGCCGTGTTGGTGCGTTCCAGTGCCGGCTGCTGTTTTCGGTCGTCGTCCAGACGAGAATTGCGACGCCAACCGCACACTATGACAAAGTAGGCACAGCGCTGGCGCACGCTACATGGCCCCTATGTTCCGTCTAGTCCAATACCATGGCGAGGATGCCTGTTCCCAGCATACCAAGCACCTGTCTCTGTTACCTGAACCATTATTAGTGTTGCTCCCCCTCTGTGCAGTCAGTCAAGAACTTGACTTGTCTCTTTTGCTGACCGTGTCTCCTTGGTACTAGTTGGCTCGATGGGGCACTCGGGATGGTATAGCTCGCCATGGGCCTGGCTTTTCTTTTACTTAACTAGTAACCTAAATAAATAGATTGTTCCATGGGCAACGCTGAGGAGCCAGAATCGCATCCGCAATAGTTAGCGCAACGCCCGGTCTCTCTACTTCGTCACTTGTGTCTAAGTCAGCAACTCTCGGTCGCTCCTCCCGAAAGCCCAACTGTGGTGCGCGTTCTATTTATTATCAGTTATCGCTTCCTCCAGAAGGACACCATGCCCAACGTTGCAAATACTCTCTGGTCGATGCTACCTACCTAACTATGCACGCCCATGCGCTGACTAGCGCAGCAGTATCCGTAGTTGCCATCTTCAGATCTCTCTACACTCGGTTTTTAAACCTACACCCCCCTATTCCCACTACACACCAAATCATCACCACTTTTTCTCCTTCCCTGCTCTCTTAATCGCCATCTTCTTTCACATCAACTTAACTACAATAACTAGACGGAAGCGGATCCGTCAAGAGAAACTCGCCCCGCTAGATACCACCCCCAACATCCACCTCGATACGACGCTTCCAATAACTAATGCCAGAGTCTTAGCCCTTCCCTCTGAATGCCACAGTTGCAAGCAGTCACCCAAGATTATCCGCCTAGTCCAGCACTTGATTATTAGTCCTTGCGTCACTGGTTCCTCTCGCTAGTCTGTCGACCGTCTCCGGGCTGTGCATTCAACTTTCAAGCAAGCCTCTTTGCTCAGTCGCAATAGTTCGAGTAACTACGGATTACCAAGACAAACCAAAACTCGGGGCGCTTGTGCACTGCCCAATTTTGCTGCCGACGATTCGTCCTATGCGGCTCTTTAAACTCTGGACCCCCATCGCCTCTAAATCTTGTCCTCTTCTAGACCGCACTTGGCTTGCGCCCCCTCCCCCTTCTCCCACTGGACTCGGCCCAGGGCTCCCTTGTCACTTTGCCTAGCTTCCCATTTTGCTCATAAGCTCCTTGACACCCGCCGCCCGGAAGTTAAAACAAAGCCTTCCCCGCCACGGCTCGATCGAAGTTTACGAGTTTTTGAACTTACTTTCCTTTTATTACCTCTTCAACTTGTCGAGCCTTGCCAAGACGCCCGCCACATATCATCACAGGCGCCCCAGTGGTGAATCATCAACTAGTCTCCTGGCTGTGACCACGTCCACTGCGGCTTATTGGTCCTCTACGCCTCTTCAGGCCCCTTCGCCCTCATCAGTCATACAAACGTGTTTGCGGCCCAAGATAATCAAAAGGACGAGATAGCACGACGGGGGCACAAAAATATTTCGCCGCCGAATCAGCCAGCCTTCTCTATTCCATTCTTCTCCCTCCTTTGCCCTTCCTCAACCTCCTCAACTTCTACACTACACATTTTGAAGACCGACAAGCCATTCCTCTCCTCGACTCTTTATCTCTTCTTGTTTCTCTCCTCAAGCTTTCGTCTCTTTAATTTGTACGTTCGAGCTGGCAATTGTACTGTCGTGCCAATTTCCTGAAATCTAACTTTGCCAGCTTCTCAGCCCAAACTTTGATCATCTTGGAGCTGTTTGGCCGTTCTCCAACCTAGCTTTGAAGAAGCTTCGTGCTAGTCATCAACCATGGAGAATCAATCAGCGCCATTGATCCCTACATTCGAGGGACACATCTCTAGTACCTTGGATGCTCTTGTGCTCTTCGAGTCATGCTTGGATGGCATCCTCAATCATGTCCCCCGCCGTCCTCATGACCGTGAGCGTCAGGATCTTATCAAAAGCGGAAATATCTTCGTCTACGAAGAGCATTCCTCTGGAATCAAGCGCTGGACAGATGGTGTCTCCTGGAGCCCCAGCCGAATTCTTGGCAACTTCTTGATCTACAGAGAGCTCGAGAAGCCCTTTCCTCCGGGCGAGAAGAAGCGAGCCCTGAAGAAGAGCAAGAAGTCGTCCTCACCTCAGGGCATCGTCAAATCCGAAACGATTTCCCATACAAATATGTCCTATGTCGCTGCAGGGCTCGATCAATCCAGCAACAGCAAGGACCAGGAGCGCTCCTTGATTGGCTCCCTCGTGGACTCGTACCCTTTCAAGCCAGATGGGCTGGTGAAGAAGACTATCAGCATTTCCTACCAGGGCGTCGCTCATCACATGGTGAGCTACTACAACGTGGATGATGTTACATCAGGCAAGCTTGTCACTCCAACGAATAGCATTATTACGCGAGGCGTCACTCCTCGGTCCGAACTCTTTCTCGCTCAAAACTTTCGAACTCCCATCGACGAGGTTGAGTATGCGGTAGCTGAACATACCGGGGCCGTGCCCGCCCAGTATGATCCCGACCACGGCTCAATCAACAATGGTAGTGGTGTCCTCCACCGTGCCATGATGCAGGGCAACCTACAGAACGCCATGAACAGTATTCATTCAAGCAGCTCGGGTTCTGCTTACATGTTTCCGCAACATTCTCCCACTACACAGAACGGCGGCTATCCAGGCCCTGTTGCGAACTCGGGTTTCCAGGCCGCCATGCCACAGCAAATGCCTTACGCAACCAACTCTGCGAGCAATTACTCTCTTGAACATGCCAGAGGCGAACGATTTTCTACCGCACCAACAGTCAACCATGAGTTTCCCCGCAATATGCCACCGGCCACATCTTCTAGACGTCCCTCGATGTATGACGTGGCAAGTCATCATTCTTCAGACATGGGCGGCATGCCTTTTGGCTCCAACAGCACCGACACTCGGCCTTTGGCTAGCAACCCCTATCTTACCCATCAATCATACTACGTGCAACCTCAGCACCAGACTGCGGCGGCTACCCCACAGACTTCGACATTTCCAGTGTCCCGTGGATTGAGGTTGGAGTCGGATGCGATCCATGCCGACGACAGCATCAACCACTCATACAACCTCGACGGTGCTTCTGGGGTCTGGGGTATGGAAAGTCTAGAGGGCGACTCTGACCATCAATACTACACTCAAAATAATGTCCATTGGGCCAACGGGCCCAATTCTCTCCACCGATCATGATTGCGTTGGCATTTGTTTTATCGAGCATCCCTACCTGTTGCAGCATCTTGATCTACCTCACTTTGCAAGGAACAACGTCTTCACACTCGCATTCTCACCTCTCTTCACAGGTGCACTTTTATGGATTTTATCTTTCTACATGTTCATATTGGTTTGTAACATTTTTCACTCAAAGTAGTCTGCGACCATTGCCTTCCTACTTGGGTTGTTTTTAAGGCGCTTGGAAAAAGGTAGCCGCGAGGCTCATGATACACAGTCAGTTCAAATGTCGGCTGGGCAAGACGAACTCAGTGGGCAACGGTTTGGCGTTCGGAATTAATAGTCCTTTGAAGATACCACTATCAGCAGTTTTGTTAAAAGAGAAAAGATACAGGAAATGCAACCCTCATAATTTATCCACATGCACATGTGCGGTTCTGAATTGAATAATCAGAAACTTCCAAAAATAAAAATAAGACCATCCGCCTAACTAGAGATGCATCCTTAAACCGACTTGTTCATCAACTGGAGTGTTGGGCGGGACCCGTGCCTCTGGTGTGCCGTCTCCACTGGTGAGACTGACACTGCACTAGCGGTAGACTGCCGTTTTTCCTGGCTTAAAGTTGTAACGTGCAAGAGAAGGCCGCCACGGCTTCGAGCGCATTGCCTCCCAACCCGGAAATACTTCTAGTTCTACCCTACCGAGAACGCACACCGGAGCGAGTGGTGGAGTTACAGTTATCGAAACCGCTGCCGTCATGCTGTCCTCGCCAACCACATCTGCAGCCCTTGGCCGGATGGCCTTGCGAAGGACGCTTCTCTTGCGACCACCGTCACGGCTGGCATGCCCTACACGGGCGCTCTCCTTCTTTCCACGACCGCTTCGCCGTATCCAAAGTGGCCTCCTTGCGCTAAAGTTGTGCCGAGAAACCTCGTGCGTGTGCATCAGTGGCTGGCTGCCTGATCCTTTCCAACCCTCTGCTTCAAATGCCGTCCCGAGTACCCAGCCGAACCCAAATTTATCGCTAATCTGCTTTTTTTTTAACACAGCTACAAGTCTTCTGCATCGCGCAAATCGCAAGCTCCTACGGAACCAGGCAACGAAACCCGAATTGGCACGAGTACTGGGTCGACTTCCGAGGTCACGAAAGCGCCCAGTCCGTTGTCTGATTCGACTCTGCATGAAGACATATATACTTTGCCGAATATCCTCACCTTTTCCAGGCTGCTGGCGGCGCCGTTTATTGGATACTTTGTTTTGCACGATTCGCATGCTTGGGCGGCTGGAATGCTGGCGTATGCCGGTGTGACTGATCTTCTGGACGGTTGGATTGCACGACGATGGGACCGGAAGACGGTTGTGGGAACAGTCATTGATCCAATGGCTGACAAAGTGCTCATGACGGTCTTGACAGTGTGTCTCGCTGTCAAGGGGGCGTTACCAGGTGCGCAGACGATGCACACGCCACCGTGGGCGAATTGGGGACTAAGCTCTCCGAGATGCGGCAGGAGAATCAATACTGACGACGTACGTGAATAGTTTGGGTGGCGAGCATCATTATCGGCAGAGATGTCGGACTTGGCATTGCGGCCATTTACTACCGCTGGATATCACTTCCGCCCCCGAAAACTTTTGCACGATACTGGGACTTTTCCCTACCCTCTGCGGAGGTCCGTCCCACGACGATTAGCAAGTATAATACTTTTCTGCAGCTGGCCCTTGTCGGTGTAACAACCGCAGCGCCGCTCGTGCCGCTAGACCTGTCACAGGCTTTGATGATTATGCAGTACGTCGGCTTTTCTTTCAGTGTCCCGTAGTGTGCCTCAGGCTAACAGTGCGAAACAGATACGTTGTAGCCACGACGACGATTTGGAGCGGCGCGAGTTATGTGTACACCAAAGATGCTGTCAAGATATTAAGCGCGCCTAATAAGCAGAAGCCCAAACAATAGTGTAATTGCCACACTAGAACTCGTGGCGTTGGATTCGACCCTTATGGGAGATGGTATTGGTTGAGCGCAAGGAACTACACTTATACTATTGCTAATGGGCTTGGTGCAGCTAGGTTCTAAAGTCCTGTATGTACAACAAGTCAATATCGCTGCATCGCGGCCTTCTAGGCTGGTATATATACCAGTATACATGTATTGGATTCGACAACAAGTTCCGATTTTTTTTTTTTCACAGCGTCACATGATGGTGAGACACCTTAAACATTTTCGACAAACGATGACTTCCGGTTGTAGCGACGTCGAACATATGCAAGCAGTCGCAGACTACCCGAGGGCGTAACGCCTTCCACCCGGCGAGCTTGGGCGAGAGTTTCTGGGCGTGTAATTTTGAGGACTTCGCGCTCTGAAAGTGCGAGGCCCGGAACAGAGTCGTAGTCCAGATCCAAAGGCAGTTGAACTCCCTCGTCATTTTTGAATTTGCCGATTGCAGCCTCGTGCATTCTGATATATGGGGCATGCGTTGCTTGCAGAACAACACGCTCCCGAATTCGGGGCGAAAAGTCCATGATGTCAGGAATAAGGGAGCCGAGACGCTCCAGATCAATGCGAGTGCTAGCATTGGAGAGACGCACCACATCGATGCCGCTGCGTCGGCGCGAGTCGCGCTTGGTATGAAAGCCATGCTCTCTCCACTTCTCTGAAGAGAGAGAGACTGCCTCGAGGCTCTTTGTTAGTCTGTTGATCTGATCCCTCTCGTCCGTGAAAACCTCCCAGCGGCGGTCCGTAACCACGCCCCATTCACGGCCCTTTGCGGTAAGTCGCAAGTCGGCATTATCAGCTCGTGCTGCCATGCGGAATTCACTGCGAGATGTGAACATGCGATAAGGCTCAGTCACTCCCTTGGTGATCAGGTCATCAACCATGATGCCAATGTACCCATCGGATCTCGACAGTGATACGCCGTGAAGACCTAGAGCCGCTCTTCCGGCATTCATCCCGGCAAGAATACCTTGGCCAGCTGCCTCTTCGTAGCCAGTGGTGCCGTTGATTTGACCAGCGAGGTAAAGCCCGCTAATTGCCTTGGTTTCCAACGTAGACTTCAGCCCACGGGGATCGATATAGTCGTACTCTACGCCATAGCCTGGCTGGAGCATCTTGACTTGTTCGAGGCCAACAATAGTTCTCAGCGCTTGCTCTTGCCCTTCAGGAGGGATCGTCATAGATAGACCATTCGGGTAGATAACAGGGTCATCAAAGCCTTCAGGCTCGAGCCAGACAATATGCCTTTCCTTGTCAGCGAAACGGATTACTTTGGATTCCAATGAAGGGCAGTATCTAGGGCCTTTGACAGATTCGCGGATATGAACTGTCTTGTCCAAGTTGTCCCGTATAACATCATGTGTCGCATGGTTCGTATAGGTCATGCTGCAGGTGAGCTGATCTTGAACCACAACCCGGCAATTCAAATAGCTAAACGGGCTAGGTGGGCAGTCGCCATATTGTGTCTCCATTACATCGAAGTTGATGCTCGACTTGGCTAATCGCGGGGGTGTTCCAGTCTTCAGGCGACCCAGCAAGAAGCCAGCATCTCGCAGAGACTTGCTCAACCCAACCGTCGCCGCTTCGCCCAGCCGGCCGGCCGCATATGTCTGTAGGCCGATGTGGATCTCTCCGCCTAGAAACGTGCCCGTTGTTATAATAACTTGTTTCGTGGGGATAATGTCGCCAGAGTCGAGTCGGACGCCGGAAATAGCGGGCTGATGCAAGCTCGGTGCGGTCTCTTCTGTCGACAGCACGATATCGGATACAGAATCGAGTATTATAGAAAGATTCGAATAGGATTGAAGTTCCTCGCGCATGTGTTTCTGGTAGAGTTTTCGGTCTATTTGTGCACGTGGGCCCTAGACAGACAGAAACAAGTTAACCTAATGTTAGCTATCAATGTCAGAGCACGCATCATGTCTCTACACACCCAGACTGCCGGTCCTTTACTTCGATTCAGCACATGGAACTGGATGCCAGCCTTATCGATTATGCGCCCGGCAAGGCCGTCGAGTGCATCGATTTCGCGAAGAATGGTACCCTTGCCAATGCCTCCGAGACTGGGGTTGCAGGAGCATGTACCGAGATTTTCAATCTTTGGAGTAACGAGCGCTGTCCTGGCTCCGACTCGCGCTGCCGCTGCGCAGGCTTCAGCACCGGCATGGCCGCCTCCTATCACAATTACATCGAAAGTCCTACCGGCGTTCATCATTAGCGGCAACCACAGTGGCTGGCCCTTCCAAGTAGCTGTCGCTACTCACCTAGCATCCTTGGAGACAGTCGCTAGATGCCTCCGGTGGCTTGTTTTCGATACAATGCTCCTTGCGCGCACATTTCGTCGCGCGATCGTATGCATGGCATTGGTTGTATTTGCGAGAAAATTTGTGCATGTCACAGCTTTTGTCGCGTCAGTTTTGGGAGTCCTACTACTCCCTCAGGCTTATTAGACCGTAAGTTTTTATTATGTCCTTTTCTAAGGCCCCGCCAAGGAACTACAGTGGGGTGTAAGTACACCACGATAATCAAGGTTTGACTACCTCAATTACGCGGCTGAATAAAATAGATCATCATTAGAAAACAAGGAAATATGCTGATAGTTACTTTTTAATGCCTATTAACCCTAGACTACGAGAGATTGCTATTTTGCTACTGTGCTCTTTCGTGATCGTTTTTCAATAAACGCGGGGCTATACTAACTACCATACCTGATAAGCCAAAAGGTAGTCACGACAGGCTAACTTAGAAAGCAACAACTTTCTCTGCGGATTCTCTTAATATAGTAAAGGAAGTATCTATAAGGAGGTTTCAACTCTTTGAGCTAAAATCGCTATTTTTAATGCGATTTTAATTAACTATATACCTTTTTAGCCGTTAATTATACTAGCCACTACATATATAGTATAACTAACCTACCCTACTATAGTAAGTAAAAGAAAGTAATAGTAAAAAAAAAAAATATATAGATATAATAATATAAATATAGTATATAAAAAGTTACTTTTTTTTACCTAAATTAAAGCTAATTTTATTTTTATATTATATAACCTTTCTAAATTTATTAAAAATTTAATTTTTAAAATTTAATACTTTATATACTAGCTATTATTATTACTAATATTTAAATATAATTAAATAGTAAATTAATAAGTAAATATAATACTTTTTCTTATAATACCTCTTATACCTTAACTATAATAATAATTAGTAATTATTTAAAGTAATTATTTTTCTTTATATTTATAAGTTTAAGATAGTTTTTTATAATTTTTTCTTTTAATAATTTCTTAATATTTTAATAAAATTAAAACTTAATAAATATACTAACTATTTTATAAGTTTTATACTATTTTCTATTACTTAATTAACTAATTACTTTTATATAATTTATATTATATAAATATATATATTATCTTAAGTAAATAATATATTAGATTTAATAATTATTTTTAAATTTCTTAAAAATAGTCTAAAATAATAACTATTATAATATTTTTATACTTTTATAATAAATATCCTATTATAAACTATAAAATAGTATATTAATTAAATATAAATATACTTTAAAATATTTAAGAATAATAAGTTAAAGTTATTTAAAACTATATATTTTTTAATTAAAGTTATTTAAAACTATATATTCTTTAGTTAAAGTTATTTTCTCTAATTATTATTAATTTATATAAATTATTAATATAAAAAGAGGGTAGTAAAAAACTTATTAGTAGTATATATAGCTTTACCTTTTACTAGTATTATATTTAATTAAGCTTTTATTAAAAAAAATCTAATATTATTAAAAATTAATTCTTTAATTAATATACTTTAAAGTAAAGTTTAAGTATTTTTAAATAAAATATAATATAAGTTTTAAATATTAAAGTATATAATAATATTAAATATTATAAGATTATAAGTATACTTATAAAATAATAATTATATAATTTAAACTAATAGTTAAAATAATCTAAGAATTTAAAATAAAAAAATCTTAATATATAAAAATAAATATATATCTTTTTTACTTTTTAATAATTATAAGAAATTAGCTAGAATATAATAGATTTTTATTAAATTTTTATATTATATAATATTTAATAATATTATATACTATTAAAAGTAAAACTTCCTTTTAAAATATAATAACTTAAGTAAATATATTATAATTATATACTATTATAATTTTTATTTATTTATAAGAGTTATATTTAACTCCTAGAGTTTCTAGAGTTATATAGATAAAGTTATAGATATTATAGGAAAGAGTATTATATTAATATTATAATATATTATAACCTATACGCGCTTTTTTACTATTACTTTCTCTTACCTACTATATATATATAACCTAGCAGTAGATATAAAGAACTACTATAGAGTAGTAAATACTATAGTAGAAACTTGTAGCTTAACCCTTTAACCCCCTTATATATTAACACTAACCCCTAACTACTAACCCTTTAGTAGTTTTCTCTAGTTAGATACTCGATAGGATTCTTTATTAGATTCTAGTAACTTTAATTACTGCTAGTTAATATAGTTTATTAGTAAATAGTTAATAAAGCACCTTCTTAACGAAAATACCCTATATAGATTAAATTAAAGAAAGCCCACGAGAAACCCTACTAATAGATATCTCCCTTTTCTCTATATACCCTTTAAAAATGTATGTTATTACTCCCTATTCTCATCAGCGTGACGCCGAATAGTCCTCTCACGAGTCGACCCTTGACCCGCCTGGCCCGCTGTGGGTTTCTTCTTCGATGTACCCCGACCCTGAGTCGCGAGTGCTCTGTACTCAAAAATCAAGACCAGGGCATAAATGCCCCGCCATCAGATTGGCGGGGCACAAAAAAAGTTGCGCTGTATAGTTAACGAACTTAATCTCAGCTACACAAGCTATCCCTTCGATTGCCTGTTACTCGTTGGTTAGGTTGCTTTGCTAGCATCCTTGAAATTCTACCGGGCTAACATATTTCAGTCTTACTACAGGAGGATACTCTCTGAAGGTATTGCGACACATCGCGCATCTGCATGAGAATCGTCGCAGAAGAGTCGACGACACGAGCGCACTATGTCCAATCTTCGCATCCTCCTCATTGGCAACGGTGGCCGTGAGCACGCACTCGCTTGGAAGCTCAGCCAATCCCCGCGTGTCGAGGCCATCTTTGCTGTTCCTGGTAACGGCGGTACCGCTGTGTGCCCCAAGGTTTCTAATGTGACTTCTGTGTCTGCCGACGACTTTGACGCTCTTGTCAAGTTTGCTCAGTCTAATGGCATCAACCTTGCTGTACCCGGTCCCGAAGCTCCCCTAGTCGACGGTGTTGAGGATTTCTTTCGCGCCGCGGGCATTCCCTGCTTTGGTCCCTCCAAGGAAGCTGCTCGACTCGAGGGTAGCAAGACTTACTCGAAAGATTTCATGAAAAAATACGACGTTCCTACCGCTGCCTACGAGAATTTCTCCGACTTCGAAAAGGCAGTCTCGTACATTGACAGTATCACCCACGATGTCGTCATCAAGGCCACTGGTCTTGCTGCCGGTAAGGGTGTCATCATTCCTCAGACCAAAGACGAGGCCAAAGCCGCTTTGAAACAGATCATGGTCGATAAAGAGTTTGGCTCCGCCGGTAGCGAGGTTGTTATCGAGGAGCTTCTTCTCGGTGATGAGCTTAGTGTGCTTACTTTCTGCGACGGTTACTCTATCCGTTCGCTGCCTCTCGCACAAGACCACAAGCGTATTTTCGACGGCGACCAGGGCCCCAACACTGGTGGCATGGGCTGCTATGCTCCTACCAACATTGCCACCAAGGAGCTTGTTGAGCGTATAGACAAGGAAATTCTCGAGCCTACGATCTTAGGCATGCGAAGAGAGAAGCAGCCCTTCCGCGGTGTCCTCTTCACTGGTCTGATGATTACTGCGACTGGGCCCAAGGTGCTCGAGTACAACGTTCGATTCGGTGACCCTGAGACTCAGACTGTTCTTCCTCTGCTCTCTGCCGAGACTGATCTTGCCGAAATTATGCTTGCTTGTACGGGCGGCTACCTGGATAACTGCAACATCACCATTTTGAACAAGTTTAGCGCCACCATTGTGCTCGCTTCCGGAGGTTATCCTGGATTTTATGCCAAGGGCACTCCCATGATCGTCACTGAGCCTCCTGCTGGCAGCACAATCTTCCATGCTGGCACAAAGCTCGATGGCCAGCAGCTCCAAACCTCTGGCGGTCGTGTCATCGCTATAAATTCGGTCGGAGATACACTTCGCGGTGCTGTTGACGCCGCCTACGCGGCTCTGGCAGCGAACGTCATCCAATTCGAGAAAATGTTCTTCCGCAAGGATATTGCACACCGTGCTTTTCGTTCGGCTAACAAGGAATCTATGACCTACGCGCAGGCTGGTGTTGACATCCAGGCTGGCAACGACTTTGTCGAAAAGATCAAGAAGGCGGTTGCCAGTACTAAGCGCCCTGGCGCTGATGCTGAAATTGGTGGATTCGGCGGCGAAGTTGACCTGTCTGCTGCAGGTTATCCCAACGCCCCTGTGCTTGTTGGCGCCATCGACGGTGTTGGTACTAAGCTGATGATTGCACAGAATATGAAGAAGCACGACACTGTCGGTATTGATCTGGTCGCCATGAACGTCAACGATCTCATCGTTCAGGGTGCTACCCCCCTCATGTTCTTGGATTACTATGGCTGCAGCAAGCTGGATCTTGCTTCGGCTGCTGCTTTCGTTGAGGGTGTCGCCGACGGCTGTAGGCAGGCTGGCTGTGCGCTGGTTGGTGGAGAGACTGCCGAGATGCCCGGCATGTACCAGGGCGAAGATTACGATGCTGCCGGATGTGCTGTCGGCGCCGTCACTGATGATGCGCGACTTCCCAAGCAGGCGGACATGATGGATGGAGATATTCTTCTGGGTCTCGGTTCAAATGGTGTTCACTCTAATGGCTTCTCCCTCGTGCGCCGTATTGTCCAGAGCGCTGGTCTCAGCTACACTGATGTCGCTCCCTGGGATCAGGGCCAAAGTGTTGGCGAGTCGCTGCTGACACCAACTCGCATCTATGTCAAGACTCTGCTGCCCATTCTCAAAGACATCAAGGGCCTGGCTCACATTACCGGTGGTGGTCTAAGCGAGAACGTCCCTCGCATGCTCCCCGAATCGCTCACTGCTGAGATCAACTTTGGCTCGTGGCAAATGCCTGCAGTTTTTCAATGGCTCAAGGCTGCCGGCAACGTTACCCCCGAGGAGATGTGTCGTACCTTCAATAGCGGCATCGGTATGGTGATTGCTGTGGATGCTAGCAAGGCCTCTGTAGTGTCCTCTGCTCTTGGCGCTGCTAACGAACCCGTATATACACTTGGTCACTTGGTCAAGCGCAAAGAGGGCCAGGCTGGCTGTATTATCCATAACTTGGAACGTTGGCAATAAGCTGCTGACTGTTGCAATAAATGGAGTTCGCTGATCGCAAGAGATTTATACCAGAAAAAGCGGAAATGATTACTTTTTTCCTTTGTATGCGGTTAAAATTAAAGCGTCCTTTTAAAGGGGTATATAAGTTACCACCTGGACATTATGGAAGATCTAAGTTGCTCAGTTTGCAATGGTCTTGATAGTTTTACGATAGACGTACCACGGAATGGCGTTCATACATATAGCAAGTTATAAGGGCGGATACCCCATACGCTTTTGGATCCATTTTCAAGTTCATTTCAACTACGAAACGAATTGGGGCTGTTGTTAAATGTCTGCGCTGTTCTTGCAGTCTCATGCAGTAGGTGGCTGCCCAATTCGATGCGTGAGCCTGCTCGTGGGGCTAGCAACGCCACCCAAGTTGGCTTCGGGTCTTTGGACAGAACCACGTCGAATCGATAGATATTATATCGTACTGACAATGTAGTCTGAGATTCGCATTTTGAGAAGAGGGCAGTCCGTTTTGTGGCCATTTTCAAGACGCCTGAATATGGATGGGGCGTCCATGCATCTGTGGGCTGCTGCACACGATCTCTTGACTTCTAATGCGGAGCCCGATCTTGTGTCAACACCATACGTTCTTCGATATCAACAAGCGAGTCTGTCCAGAGCCGTTAGAACATTGGGGGCTGTCATGAATACTGGTAAGGCCTTTAAAACCTGCGCGGATGGACGGAACAGGTGCCCGGTCTAGTGCCGCCGCATGGCCACGCGATGTACCTGTGTGGTCCCGTGCGTGCCTGCGCCCAGCCGCCTCCACATGTTATTACTGGTCTCACAACAGACGTAATAAGAATCGAGAGTTGACTGACTACCCTTATCTCGGTCAACGAACTCGCCCTTTGCCCATCCTCTGTGGCTTTCAGCTCTTCATCTGCATCAACCACATTCGGAATCATCTCGTCTGGTGTATGCACATTCATCTCAGAGCTGCTGCTTTTCATAAGAAATGCCCAGAATAACGTCGCGTGCGGCTGTGCCGTTTCTGGTGGCCATGATGCTGCTGACGGGTGTCTGCAACACACTGCTTACCAAGTACCAGGTAAATGCGCAACCGAACAACTCCTTCCTTCTGTTCCGCACGAAGGAGAGATTTTCTGTGTGCTTCCAGCTACTAACTCGCGCAATCTAGGACATGCAATGCGTGCGACACTGCGATGCCGAGGCCAACAAGCGGAAGCTCTTTAACCAGCCCGTGCTGCAAACAGCCCAGATGTTTGTCGGTGAGATGGGCTGCTGGCTTGTCATCGGACTCATGGCCTTTCATAACCGCTTCTCCGGGGCTACATCCGCCGCGACAAACACCCAGTACCAGGCCATCAACACCAACGAGACAGTCGATATTGTCCCTAACGCCAACGAGAACGCCGACGACGACGACAAACGCAAGCGTGATCTGCTCAAGGGATTCGGCATCGTTCTGCTCGCGCTGCCAGCCATCTGCGACATTTTGGGTACAACGTTGATGAATACCGGTCTGCTTTTAGTGGCTGCCTCTATCTACCAGATGACCCGCGGCGCTCTGGTCCTCTTTGTCGGCCTCTTCTCCGTCCTCTTTCTGCGTCGCCACCTATTTCTATTTCAGTGGCTCGCTCTCGTTGGTGTTGTCTCTGGCGTCGCTGTGGTTGGTCTTGCCGGCGCGATCTGGCCTGACGAAAAGGTGCGCCATGCCGGCGCGAATGCCGACGACGGCGAGGGTCTCTCCGACGCCGTCCGCGCAATCATCGGCGTTCTCCTGATTGCTGGTGCGCAGGTCTTCACTGCCACGCAGTTTGTCTTGGAGGAATGGATCCTGGAGAACTCGCTCATCGAGCCTATCAACGTCGTGGGCTGGGAGGGGTTCTTTGGCTTCCTCGTGACGGTTGGCGGCATTGTGGTTATGCACTTGATTGTCGGCCGCACTGAGGCTGGTCGCTACGGCGTCTTTGATGTGGTCGAAGGATGGCGCCAGATGACGCAAGTCAAGACAATTTGGCTCTCGAGTCTGCTGATTATGATCAGTATTGGGTAAGTAAAACGCCGCAACAGTGTTACTGAGGGAAAGCATGGCTAACAAAGAACTGCACAGCGGCTTCAACTTCTTTGGATTATCGGTTACTCGTACAGTTAGTGCTACTTCTCGCTCAACTATCGATACCTGCAGAACCCTTTTTATTTGGGTTGTGTCGCTTGGCTTGGGCTGGGAGTCCTTCAAGTGGCTACAGATTCTCGGGTTCGCCATCCTCGTATATGCTACGTTTGTCTTCAATGGTATCGTCCAGCCACCATTGAAGTCGCTGCGTCCCAACGAGGAGGTTGACCCTCTACTGGCCGAGGATCCCATCGAGCGCCCGTAGATGGCCAGGCTATGTGCTATCAAGAGGGATGTAGAACGGATTGGCAAACTTTGTTTGGCTGCGTGCACTGTGGATCGGGTGTCTGGAAAGCATTTGCGATTTGCCACGTTTATTGACTTCAGTGTAGAGCATTATTTGACTCGATGTAGAGCATTCTAAAATCAGAATATCGTCAAATTTGAAGAGGCTGCGCTGGTAATCGATGATGCCCCATGTATCGTGATCATACGCTAAATAATCAAAACGCCGTATTGGGGGATTTGGAGACTTGACAAGCATCTTGCTCCTCGGCCAGCAATAAACAGAAGAATCTTAAAGGAAAGCGGAAAGGTACTACAACAAAAACACAAAAACAGAACTCGCATAACTTGTAAAGATACACATTCAAGAGACGTCCACTTTCCGAGGAATAGATCAAGGGATCAAATTCAAGCAACGTTGCACAGTAACTCAGCTTCGAGGATGAATTTACCCTCCTTATACTTTTGTGAGTTTTCATATGCCTTGTCATATTTCCAGCCAACCGTTTCTTTGCACTGTCGGCAGGTAATGTCGCAAACAAGATGTCTTCCAGTGGTCATGTTTCGCTCGCTTGGTTCGCCGGTTTCGATGTTGACGACGCTGTGGAAGAGGTACGCCTTGCCATGCTGGCCGCGGAAGTTCTGCTGGTATGGTTAGCATAGAAAACATGTCATCTCCTTGTTCATCCTTTACAAACGGTCCAGACCAACGAATCAATGTCGATGATGATGATTGATTGCAGCTGAGACTGGCTCGGCATCTGCTCGCGCCCGCGGCTGCCTGGCAATGTGTGACCGACCGTTTGTGACGTACCCTGCTTATAATGTCTTCATGGTTGGCTAGATGCGCTTTGCAGGATTTGCAGCCGTAAATCTTGGTACTGTTGAGATAGGTATTATACGACAGGCCCATCTTGGTTCGTGCAGCCGGCTGCTGCTGTTTGAACTGATGCTGGGTCTTGAGGCAGCGTTGGCAGTGACGTCGTGGCGGGTTGGCCGTTGCTGCGTCTCGTGGTCTCGCCCCGCAGTCCGTCTTGAGAGCGTAAGGGAGAAAAGCTTCGTCGTGTCTCGGTCGGGTACAGGGAGCACAGTTCACAAAAAAATGCTCGAGACGGTCAGATAATGTTGTGGTTGTAGAGTTCAAGGTGCGCAAAAGTCACGAGCAGTACAACCTACAGGGACCTATCAGCGAAATTGGCAAAGGTCCAGCAGGCATTTAAGGTGAGGCCGCACTGCAAAGGTACCTTTCCTTAGGTAGTAGGTAAATACTAACCTACCTAAGGTATAGTAGGGTATAAAAGGTTAGTTATTAAAGCCGTTTTTATATTAAAATATATACTTTTTAAATATTTATATTATATTTTATTATTACTCTAAAATTCTAAATAAATTCTAGTAAATTAAATATTATTTATTATATATTTTACTTTAAGAGTATATATAACTAATAAGCCTTTTTTAAATAAAATAGTCTTTTAAAATTAAAGTTATAATTTTTAGAAAATTCTTATTTATTATAATACCTTATAAGTTTATTATAAAAAAATAACTTTTTCTTAACTTTTAGATTTTTTAATTATAAAAGATATTTAAATATATATTAGATTTTTTAAAAAAGTAAATATTAGTTAATTTTCTATTTATTAGAATTTATTTAGAATTTTAGAATAATAATAGAATATAATTTAAAAAGTATATATTTTAGTATAAAAATAGCTTTAATAAATAACCTTTTATAAAGTACTAGAGGTAGGTACTAGCCTACCTAATTACTTACCTATATAGGTAGTACCTAGGTAGCTAGGTAGGGGGTGGGGGTATTTTCTAATATACTTAAGGATAGATTTTTATAGATAAAACATTTTATAGGTATATTATAATAAATTTAGACTTATTAGATGTAATATTAAGAGTTTTAAAAGTATATTTCCCTTTTTAGAAATAAAACTAAGTCATAACATACCTTAAGAATATGCTAAACAGAAAAGTATTATATCGGAGGTTATGCCAGAAAACGCACCACTCCCGCGTAGGTAGGTACTACCTAAGCAACGGTGGTAGGTAGGTAGATGAATAGATACCTACTAAGGCAGTTACATATAGAAAACAAAATTTTATGCAGCATTCGGTGAACAAACATGCAATTGGGGACTCAGAACCAAAGTCAAAATATAGAGTTCGCCCTATTGGTAACTGCTGATTGCCCTGCTCTGCCAGTTCATCATCATGAACAGTCCTATTCACTGCCTACAGTGCCAATTTGCCGCGCCACGAGACTGGAATTCAACTGGAATACCCGTAAAAAAAAGAATCAGAGGGCAATGTTGACTACGAACAGATTGAAATTCAGCTGTTTCAGATTTCTCAGTGATGATTGACAATAGCGCCGGCCTCTTTAGAACGCCTATTCTGGCTGTAGCCCTTCTTAGCCTCTCTCTTATTGCTCTTCTGCTCGCTTTTGTCCCTCATATTATTAAAGTGATAGATACCTCTTTCTCTGTCCTTTGCAAGCAGCTCCATATCAGCCTGGCTAACAGGTACACCCTCGATACCCTTGACAGCCTTGCCTTCGAAGAACATGACGAGGCCAGCAATAATCGCCACAGTGCAGCCCAACGCAACAAAGAGACCAGTAGACCAACTGGGCCGATCGTATCTGTTCATTCCCCACATGAATCCACAGAGAACGCACTGAAGCAGCGTGTTGCCCACCATGAACCAGATGACGAAATCAAGCTTCCACAGAGCCGTGGCTCGAGCCCGTACCCCAGTGAGAGGGGCATCGGGAATCCTGTCTTCGGGATAGGGAATAGAATCAGAGTCTGTCTTGTTGGGTCGGTTTGCGACATTATCCGGACCGATCGATGGCTCCAAATCCGTGGAGCCCTGTAAGCGGAACCAGCCTCGATGAATACCTGCCAGCCGTCGGAGGCCAACTCCTTCGCCACCCAATCGGTATTTCAAAAGAAAATATAGGTCGCGAAAGCGCCACGGCGCCAGTCCGAACCCTGTGATGCAGAACAGGGCATTGAGGATTTGAGAGTCAATTTCGATCCAGACACGCCGAGGAGAGTTTATATCGTTACATGTTGGGTGGCACATGGCTGGTGCTGAGAGGATCGAAGGTCAGCATGCGCGCGTGCTCGTGGCCGAGGCTCGGACTCACAGGCGTTGCAAAGAAGCAGAAACAGCATGCCACCCCACGCGACAACATTGAGGCCGTATATTGTGACAAAAAAACCCACGGGGGTGAGGAAATAGTTCCAAAAGGTGACGCTGGCATCTTTCGTAGATTGCCAAGATGAATGCTTGGGCGGAAAGTGATACCCATTCGGGAAAGCTGCCGTTGCGGTCGGCTCCTGCGACTTTATAATAAATGGCTCCAAGGGAACTTGTTGAGGCTCTTGCTCTTCAGCTACAGAGTGTATCGTGTTGGCTCGCATTGGCCCTGGTGAGGCCTCTTGCGGCTGGTTCGCAGAGTCGCGCCGCTCGATTGACGAGCCTATCGAATCTCTGGCAGGTCGTCCTGTGAGCATGGAGGAAGCAATGCAGCCAGTGGCAGCCATGAATCCTTCTGGAGGTCCAGACTCTTCAAAAGTCACGGAAAGTCGTCGTAAGCGACTGCTTATGGACGATGATGCGGTCGGTCGGGTGACAATAGTGCTGCGCCCATCTTCGTGGCTTGGGCTTCGCGTGGGTTCGCTCGGCTCGTCGTCGACAGGCGGGAATGGCTCGGAGCTGTTTGATACAGCCATTTTTCTGCCCTTCAAAAGACAAGAAGTCGATGCATGGCCAACGATTTGGACTTAGGGAAATGTAGCTGGGCAGAAAACGTGATCTAAAGAAGGCCTTGACGGTAACGTGGGCGTAACCTGGGGACTGGATTAACGGTCCGGTCCTAGCGGCTACACATTCGTTATTAGTAATTACTACTACTTATTAGACTTAAATAAGGTTAGAGGTATAGTATATAAAAGGCTTAATTCTTACTAGCTAGTACTAGCTAGATTCTAGTTACTTATAGCTATATATAACTTAGTTAGAACTAGTAACTTATAATATCTAATTTATATTACTATTAATAAATATAAATAAAGTATAAAAAAATAAAAACTTAATAATAAATTATTAATTTTATAATTATAATAAAAATAATTAAATTAATTATAATTTAATAAATTTATATATTAAAAAAAAAATTTATTTATATTTATATTTATTATTAAATTAATTATAACTTTATAAATACTTAAAAATAAGTTATTAACTTAATAATTAATAAAAAAGGCTTTATTTTATTAAAAATAAAAAATAAAATTTTAAAAAAAACTTAATATTAATTTAATAAAAAGTTAAAGTTAAATTATAATTTTAATTATAAAAAAATATATATATAAAAAATAGTATTAAAAAAATAAAATTTATTAAGCTTTAATTTAAAAAGTTTATAAAATATATTTTTTTTTATTTTTTATTTTTATAATTTTATTTTTTTATTTAATTTATTTTATATTATTATAATTTATATACTTAAAAGTTTTAATTTTAATATTATTTTATTAAAATTATTTAATTTTAAATTAAAATTAATTATATATTAATTTATTTATAATATTTAAAAAATAAAAAAAAATTAAATTAATTAAAAAAATATTAAAAAATATATTAAATATTTAAAAAAAAGTTTTTTAAATTTTTAATAAAATTAATAAAATTAAATCTTTATTTATTAAATTAAAATAATTTATAAAAATTAAAATATTTTAATTTATTAAATAATTATTAATTTTAAATTTTTAAAAGTTTTTAAAAAATAAAAAAATATTTTAAATTAAACTTAATTAAAATAATTAATTTATTAAATATAAAATTAAATTTATAATTAAAAGTTTTATATATATATATTAAAATAAAATTTCTTTTAAATTTATATTTTAATATTTATTTTATTAATATAAAAAGTTATTTTAATATTAATAATTATTAATAATTAAAAATTTAAATAAATTATTTTATTTAATAAAACTTTTTATATTTTTAAATAAAATATTTATTAAAAAATTCTTTTAAAAAAACTTTTAATTAAATTAAACTTTAAACTTTTATTATTAAATAATATTAATAATTAAAATTAAATTATTAAAATTTTTATAAATTTTTATATAAATAATTATATTTTTAATAAAATTTATATTTTTAATATATTAATTAATTTAAAAAATAATTTAATAAACTTTATTTTATTAAAAATAAAAAACTTATTTTTTTAAAAAAATATTTAAATTAATTTAAATTAAAAAATATAAATATTTTAATTATAATAAAATTAGTTTATAAAAAAAATATTTTTAAATTTAATTTTTTTTAATAAAAAATTTTAATTTATTTTTTTATTATTTAAATTATTATAAAATTTTTTATTTAATTAAAAATTAAAATACTTTTAATAAAATTATTTATTATAAAAATTATTAAATATAAATAAAAAATATTAAAAAAATAAATATTTAAAATATTATTAAATATTAAATAAATATTATTATAATTATTATTAAAAAAAAATTAATAAAAATATATAAAGTATTTATTATTATTTATAAAAATATTAAATTAATTTATAATATTAATATAATTATTATTAAGAGAGAAAGTAGCTAAAATATATAAAGTATTTACTATTACTTATAAGGCTATTAGACTAGTTTATAATACTAATAAAAATATAGTCCCTTTAAGGGTTTTATATATATATAAAGTATTTATTAACTC
>JAAHCF010000038.1:0-98687 GCA_038367545.1 Beauveria asiatica | reverse complement strand
TTCCTGTAGTCGTCGTCTCGCGCCAGACGCGCAATAGTTATGCCCACCATACCAGTACAGTATGTGTAGCCGGAGGTCACGCGTTTTGCGATCTGGAACATGAACCTGCAGTCCACTCCCACAAGCGGCTCTGTCAGGACTAAATAGTTTATTTTCTTTTCCTAGTCATGCAGAAATTTGTGCTTTTCTTTGTTGAATTATTCTCAATTTTTTTTTTTTGGTCTCCTCCATGGAGTCGTAGCCAGCAGCCCATGGGGTCTCACACCTCAGGATCGAAGAACGCGACTCCGTGTAAACTCTTCAGTGTCGATTTCCATCCAATCTGGTCTTCTCGAATCGTAATCTCGCGATAACACATGGCGTTGCTGGAAATGATTTCGACGCGGTAAATAGCTTTTGCAGAACAGATAGAACCCCCCCTCTTTCGTCGAGTCCAGCATCCCCGGCGCTGTGATTGGTCGGCCCACTCCTCTGACGCCTCACAACGGCGCGCCTGAAACGCAACCTCTGACAACTTTTGCACCGCCGTCCACGCAGCGCAGAGGAAGAAAGGGAAAATGTATAGAGTGGGCTCTTTCATCTATATACCTTCATCCCTTGATACTTGGCAAGAAACGTGTAGCAAAGTAGAATGAAATCTGAAATTGATGGGGACCCTCCTAAAGGAACCCGCCCGGGTTTATTGTTACCCCCCCCCCTTGACAGTGTTTGCCAATGGTCACTTCCTCCTCTTCTTCTCATCTTTGGATTTCGCTTTGTAGATCTTCTTTGACGTGGTTGTTTCTCCCAAACGGGTTGAACTCGTTGCTATCTTCTCATTCCCATATTGTCGTCATTTTTATTTCGCATCACCACAGTCCGCTCGCTTCACTTAGACGCAGGCCGTCACATATATCACACTCTCTATCCGAACCGACCGCCCGTGCCCCCCCCCGTCCCGAAATAGCCGCCTCGCTTGCCTCTTCCGAGATCGACCAGAACCGTGCCCGTGTCCGTGCTCGCGCCCGTGCACACACACACACACACGTACACCCCGCGAGCGCTCAAGATGCCCGACAAGGTGCTCCTGGCCACCCTCGGCATCAACGTGCTCTTCCTGGCCACCGGCGCCCTCGAGCTCGGCTTCTGCCTCGTCGTCCGGGGCCTGCTCGACAAGGAGCCCGACGACGGCCGCGATGCCGTCCGCCACCTGCTCCACCGCCAGTTCCCCCTCGACGCCGGCGTCGCCAACGCCAGCATCATCCTCGCGACCTCGGTCTTTGCCCTCGCTGGCCTCGCCTCCAAGGGCCGCTCCATGCTCAAGCTCAGCGGCTATCTGATTTCGTTTTGCGCCATCTTCACGCTGTGTCTCGGCGTCGTGCTCTGGGTCATGACGTTGCGCGTCAAGGAGCAGTTCTTCCCGACATATCTCGACCAGGAGCCGTCGGTGCAGTCGTCAATTCAGACTTCGGTAAGGTGAACTCTGGAAACTGGGGGAGGACAAGTGGGTAAAAGAAAGAAGAAGAAGAAGACGCAGGAAGCAAAACAGAATAGCACTAATGGGATTGTTTAGTTTGGATGCTGTGGCTACTTTAACGCCTCCACGCCGGCCTTTATTACAGATTCGACGTGCCCGAGCCCGGCCGCCGCGGCCCTGCTCCGCGGCTGTGCGACGTCCATCTCAAGCTTTGCCAATATTGCGCTCGACGTCATCTTTACTGCCCTCTTTGGCATGGTTGGTACGCTAAGAGCCTAGAGAGGGAAATGGTGTCATTATTCATTATTGCACAGGATGCTAACATGTGTAGGCGTCGACGCCATCTTTATCCTCTCCATTGCCGCGCTCGTCAAGGTCCGCAAGGAGCGCGAACGTTACCGCCACATTGACGAAAAGGGCGGCTTCCAGCAATTTTAGGCGGAAAAAGATTTCTGTTGGCTCAACTTTCAATGGCCCGGTCTGATGGTTCACTGCTCTGCATCATAACGTGTTTCATTTTAATCAACGCAGATTACAATCCTCACTGGTTTCGAGTCTCAAATAATCTCCTTTAATCAGCGCAGAATAGACTACTCACTCATTTCATCAAGTCTCGAATAAAACATCATTTAAAAGTCATACTATCTAATTGTACAGAATTTCATAGGTGAAAGAAGCCCGAGGGACAAGTGTAAAAGGCTTTGCCTGCTTCTATCCGAGCCCTTCGAATCCACCGCTAGCCAGATGCACGATAATGTCTATCACGACTGCCGCCTTTCCAAACGCCGTGTGCTTCTAAAAGAAAAAAGCCATGAGGATGCTCTTCATACCGCAGAGTCGGTTCGTCCCGTAAGTATATTGGCCGGCCGCTGTGTGGACGGTTCGCCAGGCGGCGCGCTGTGTGTAGAGGCCCGCCTGCCTTTGCTCTTCCACCACGAAAACGACAACATGTTGCTGACCGAGTCGGTAAAGGAGTCCCGCTTCTTCAATTGACGCCGCGCGACAAGCCCAGGGAACCCGGTGCTCTTGCGTCGTCGTCGCGGCGGCCGTCGTGTAAACGTATCCGAGTGCGTGCTGCCTTCCTCCGGAATCGTCGTCGCCCCGCTAACGGCTCTGCGAATACCGAGTAAGAGACCTGTAGACTCAGTCACGCCCGGCATTGTATTGGCCCGTAGACGGCCCACAGGCGAGTTGACTTGTTCGTCTTCCAGCTCGCCCCAGATTTCGGCATCTTCTGCCCATCGAAACGTCTTTTTGGTCGGCGTCATGGGCGTCGACTCGGCAGTTGCAAAAGTGCTGTAGGACGGGAACGCCTCGTCAGACTCAGCAACTGCCTCTCCGCTGAGAAGTGACTCCTCTTCACCCTCTGTATCCTCCACCATACCCAGGCCGGGTGCCAGCGTAGACTGGCCAACGCCGGGAGCATGCTGCTCATCGCTGAGACGCCATGAGAGGGCAAGGACGCCACTCAATAGGATTGCCGTACCCAGGCTGATGATACAAGCCCGCAGCGGTGAAATGAAGCTTGTTTGGTTAAAGTATATTAGACCGTCCAGAATAGCAATAATGTTATAAACGCAAAAGACGAGGGGATACAAAACCGACGTTGAAACAAGCTTGAGGCCCCGGTGTAGATAGTAAAGCTGGCATAGGGCCAGCGAAACGAGCGCCAGCACAATGGCCCAGGCCTGCCAGTGAACGAACTGGTTCCTCCCAGCCACGGTCTTGATGACCAGCTCGACGGCCGACTTGGCAAATAGTAGAGCATGCGCAGACAGATCGCCGCTAATGACACCATACGAAATGCCTCGGATGAGTCGAAAACGAGAGCTGTGCGAGATGCTGGATATTCTATTCGTCACATCGGTCACCACAGCGAGTGCCACTACAAACAGTGCCTGCAGGACCATCCACACGATAAAGGGCCTGCGCGCCATGAGGACCAGCAGTTCGTCCAAGTTATGGGCCGGCGATGGAATAGCGCCGAACACGGCAATGAGGATGGCGCCAGTGGTGACGAGCGAAGTGCCGGCGAGCGACCAGCGCGTAAAGGGTTCGCTGAGGATGAGGGTCGCACATATGGAGTTGAAGACGAGGCCCGCGGCCTGTAACGTCGAGAGGACGGGCAGCGGAAGCGTCGAGATTTGTACCGAGCTGCCGAGGATGTTGGCGACGATGAACATGCCCATGCCGACCTGCCAGCGGCGACGGCGATAGGGCGGGCGGCGGACGTCGTGTGGGCCCTTCTCGTCCTCGAGGATGTGCGACTTGCGCTGCAGCGTCAGCCCCAGGCTCTGCACACTGGTTGACATGAGGCCAACGATGATTCCTAGCTGTGGCCCATCCATTAGCATGTCGGTCGAGGGGTCATGACCGGGTAGCGGCGTACAGCAATGCTCCCGCCGGGGGAGATGCCGCCAAACGGCTCCATCGCGCTATTGATAGCTGGAACACATCTGGCGTCGGAGGATTATGTAGGTGCAATCAGTATCGCCGCATGAGAAGCGCCGTGGTACTTCGAGACGAGAGTAGAGGGGGGTTGCGATGTAGGACGCAGTCTCGGGGACGCTGCCCTTGGGACCACCGCCGTTTCGGATATGACTAGAGGAGAGTGCCGTCGATCGGGCGGCGGTAGAGCGGTACGAGATTCTGGGAGTGAGGAAAAAGAATGATCGAGCAGTAGTTAGGGACAAAGGACGAGATCTAACGGTGAAGGGAGCAATAGAGCGAGGGATGTGCACCTGATGTGGTGGACATGGGGGTTCAGAGGCGCATGGGCAAATGGGGAATGCAGGCGCCACGAAGTCGCACTCTAATCGTCAGGGGTGTCAAAGCGCCACAAAATGTTGTTTGGGCAGCGGGTGGCTGGTGCAGTCACCTGACATTCACCAAAGGACGTCATTCCATTTCTATTACAGCGCGGTCTGGACCGCCAATGGCGCTACGAACCACTAAGCTGCCCGCAACTGTGGCTGGTACTACCTTGCTACCTGTAATTACAACCTCCATGGACGCTGGCGGGACGAGCTTCCTGCGGTCAACTCCACCCTCCACCTACTGACGACAGCAACCGGCCTTTGCTTGCACGACATCACGGCGATTCATCGACAATCACGGCCTCGCATTTCAGTTTCTTGCACTCCATTCCCCCCTCTTTCTAGCACAATCACGACATATACATAACCGCCGACATGTCGCAACACGCATTGTCCGACCAGCAGGTGCGCCATGATCCCAAGCGAAGCGTGGGAAGCCGAGAGCACTTTCATCGTTCATGACCGCAGGCCGGCGTCATGTGGCCCTCTCTCTCACCCACTTGCAAAACAGTACAGCTAATACCAAGACTTAATCATGACAGGTCGACAATGAGCTCCGCAAGATGACGGCGTTCATCAAGCAAGAAGCCATGGAAAAGGCGCGCGAGATTGAAATCAAAGCCAACGAGGAGTTTGAGATTGAAAAGTCCAAGCTTGTTCGCCAGGAGACGGATGCAATCGACGCCACGTACGAAAAAAAGTCCAAGCAGGCCACCATGTCGCAGCAGATTACACGTTCGACCGTCGCCAACAAGACCCGCCTTAAGGTGCTCGGCGCCCGCCAGGAGTTGTTGGACAGCATATACGAGACCACGCGCCAGAAGCTCGCCGAAGGCACCAAGGATAAGGCCAAATACCAGAAGACGCTCGCCGGCCTGGTCCTCGAGGGCTTATACACGATGAACGAGGAGGACGTGCAGGTGCGCGGCCGCAAAAACGACGCCGACGTGATCAAAAAGGCCCTCGATGACGCCGCCAAGACGTATAAGAAGCAGGTGGGCAAGGACGTCAAGCTGACCCTTGACGAGGAGAACCCCCTACCGGACGCAAGGTGGGTCAAAAGCAGCCGCTCGCCGTGATATTGTAGCTAACATGGACAGTGCTGGTGGTGTCATCATTGTCGGCTCCAAGGGCAAGATTGAGATTGACAACACCCTCGAGACCCGCCTCAAGCTGCTCGAAGACTCGGCCGCCCCCCGCGTCCGCGAGGCCCTGTTTGGAAAGAATGCGAACCGCAAGTTCTACGACTAGACCTGCGCCACCCAGCTTGCCTTGTTGGAAATAGATGATAACCCCTCGAGAAAGCGTGTTTACTTGGTCCCAGAAAATCAATAATGGGCTGGACGGGGCCGAGGGAGGAACGGCACACTCACTCATGTTGCCAGTATTCCTAATCGTCTGCATTGTTTTTGGCCTGGCCGTTTTGTTCCTTTTTGGTTGTAGCTTAGAGGTTGTATCATAAACATATTTACAGGTCCAGTCCCAACTCGTGATTAGCTGCAAATTCGGGTATCTTGGTATTCTACACGCGGCATTGGCCGGGTTCGTTTGTTACAGAAACAGTAGTCGGCGACGCTATCGACCTCTGACTACGATGCAATCCATAACAGTATCCTCTGGGTCTGTCTTCGGTTCCAGCTGCGTCTCCGGCTGCGTCTCCGGCTGCGTCTCCGGCTGCGTCTCCGGTTTTGACTTCAGCGGAGGCGCCGATTCCTGCTTCAGCGCTGGCTTTGGCGACGGCATATTGTTCCGAAAAAAGCTCTTCATAAACTCCTGCTGCCTGGGCAAGTCTCTCCGCATTTCCTGCCCTGGCAGGTCAAAGATGCTTCTGGCCTGCTTGCGGCGGGTGCGCACCGTGTGCGTGACGCGCTTCTGCACCCACTCGACGACCGACTTGGTCTCGGTACGCGCGAGCTTCATGCCGGTGTCGTTTGTGCGGCGCCAAATGTCGTTGAGCCGGGCGGCGAGCTCATCAACGCGCGCGTTGAAGCGGTCCTCGGCATCGGCGTCATCGGGTCCAAAAACGAGTACGGAGCCGTCGTCGACGGCTATATTGAGGATGAGGATGGCGGCGCGTAGCTCGGCAAACTCGGTGCGCGGGCCGACTTGGAAGGCGGGCGTAGCGAGGCGGTCAATGACGGCTTGCAACGTGACGACCTCTTCGGGGACGCGCCGGGCGAGCGAGGCGTCGTGGAAGAGAAAGGTGGCAGCGAGACGGCGGCGCAGGTCGTGGGCGCGGCGGGAGCTGGTGGGGAGGCTGAGCAGGGCGTTGACGCGGATGCACTGGGAGGAAAAGTTGCCGAGAAGCAACGCGCAGGTATCATGGCACTGCGGTGATTAGCGGGTGCAGCGTGACGAACATAGTTGGGACTTACAAAAGCGTCCCATTCTTTGGAGGGGATAGTATCAACGATGGTCTTGAACGCGTCTTCGAACTGATTGCTGAGATGGACGTTGGAAATGATGAGCCTGTCCATGGACATTCGAAGTAGCATTTGAACTGCGTATTTTCTCGTTTCCACTGGCAGATTTGATGATGTGTCCTTGAGGAGCGACATGACGGCGAGGAGGGGAGCCCAGTCGTGACCTTTGTAAACATCCTCGCTGACTTTGGATACGCTGATTTCTCCACAGTCCATCGACAAGTCTCGAGCCCCTAGTCGTTCCCATATGGATTTCAAACAATCTGGCGTGAGCAGTGACGCTATCTGCTCGGGGCAGATGACGATGAGATTACAGAGCTCCATGCGGGCCACGACCGACTTGACGGTGCAAATCTCGTCCAGTACCCAGAGAAAGATATCGTCGGGCATGCCTCCCTGGCTCCCAACAATGTTGAATGGCAGGCCCGACACGAGGTTCTGCTCGCGCACGCGCTGGTTGCCCTTGGTCAGCAAAGTCCAGTGCCCCTGTGTCGCCGCAGGCGGCGGGCTCGACGCGGCAGCGGGCCCGTCAAGACAGGTCTTGAAGAAGCAGTACCGCAGCTCCTGGTGGCCCGGATCCGCGCGTTGGACGGTACGCAGGACCTTGTGCGCATCGCCTCGCCTCTCACTGGCGACAAAATCCGAAAGCGCGCTGTGCGACTGAGGGATGCTGGCGGCGGGCGTGGACGGCGGCGGCGGCGCTGCTGTCCCATCCCGCACGGGCTCGCTTGCGCGCAGCGAGCTCGCCTGCAGGGCCGTGTCGCGGCGTGCGTCCTTGGCGAGCGCTTTGAGGTCGAATCGGTGCTTGGGGATGACGGCCAGCGGCGAGCGGTGCAGGGCGGCGCGCTTGCTGGCCCGCGACGGCGTGGCGAGAAGCTGTGACCGGGAAGAGGCAGCGGCGGCGGCGGCGGGACGCGGGCGAGACCCCCCGAGGAGAGTGGACAGGTCCTCGAGCGAGCTATCGGAGAAGTTGCTGTCGTTACCGTCATCGTCGTCGTCGGAGGCGGCAATTTCCTTGACGCGGTTGGGGGGCGTCTGCGGCCTGCTGAGTGGAGATGAGGCCATGCGAAATGTGTAGGACAGGGTCTTTTTGTGAGATTCCGGATGCTGAATCTGCGGGATTAGCAGGATGAAAAGTTTGTCTTGATATTCTAGCAGGGTTTCGATATGATAATTTCCGTCTCATCTGGACGTGTTGTGCAAAGTTGATGTGCTAGCGCGTAGCCTTGAGATGTTGATGCCGAAGGGCAATCTGACCCCACCAATTTGGAGATGAGGCTGCTGCTAAATAAGTAGTACAATCCTACCAAGAAAAAAAGAAAACCAAATCCTAACCCACTGAGAACGTCTAGGAGTTGTTTATAAACAAAATTTCGATAACCTCTATTATTTTGGTCTTTAAGATATGTTAGAACGAGGTAGAAACAATCAATCTACTCGAAACTACTGCTGTTGATGTGCGGGAGCCCTTGGTCCGGACCTCCTGCGGCGGCTTCTAGAGGCAATGCAGAATCGAGACTGTTATTAACGCTAACGACTGGTATAGTTATACCATTTAACTAAATTCACAACTATATCCTTGGTCTAGCAATCAATTTATCATGGCCAAAATTGGTTGTGCAGGCACTGAGTTTAAGATAGGTAGTGTACCTAACCCACTGTAACATCCGTAGTTGTAGGGCTAACAATGACACTAATACGGCAACAGGCGCAGTTAGTAACCCTCCGGGCTGGGACATCAACAACTTCACCTTTTTTACATGATGGCGTGCCGTTCGCGCCTGAGATCGTCTTCCTGATACTCAGACGTCTTGAGAGATTTCCATGGATGAGTTGGCCACGGCCGGGTTGTCAGAACTTTTGGATGCGGAAACATGCTCTTCCAGTTATCAACCCTGTCAACGGGCCAGTACTGGTAGAGGCAGTTCCCAGCGCCCTCAATTCCAGGATGTGCCAATATAATTTTGAATTTGTCCGGATCACAGCAGGTGGTGAGCCATGGCTCTTCGATATTTTGATAGTACGACTCGTGGTATGGGTTGAATCGATCGGGTGGATGTCGCGCCAGCACAACCACTTCGCTGCCCGTGCTGATAAAGAGGGCAAAGAGAATTGATGGCGTGCACGTAGAGAGCCCATTGGTAGTCGTTCTTTATGTTGCAGCGGCAACTTGGGTTGGACTTGTCCATCAACGGACCCATTGCTTGTGTCAGCGACTTTCGATTATGTTGGCTGGCCCAATCCTCTGCTTGCTCGAACTCATTGATCAATGCCGCTCCACAAGACCATTCTATGCGGCTCGCAGGCGCTCTCAAATCGCGCCCAAATTTGAACAGCCTCGTACAGGTTGACCGACCCAAGCCATTTGTCAACATCCATTGTGCGGCAAGCATTGGCACTTTGGTCTCAGTTGCTGAACGTTACTTAGAATCGTTACATATGCCCCAAAAGATTAAAATACAAGTTGGACCTGGCATGTTTATAGTAGCCCCGCGCCCGATACTCGGTCAGAAACCCGACGTCATGCTTAGCGTAGCAGAGAGCGCCTTTCAGTATCTGGTCGGACGCAAACGGCAACTGTGTTGAGGCGCACAAAAATTCGCCACAATTACCTAAATGGTTGTATGAACGACTGATAGTCATCAATGCAGCACATATGCAGGCCGACTCCTTGCCTGGGTGCCTGGGCCTGGGGTCGCAGCGTCTTGCAGCAGGGATGCAGAGTAGGGCAGCAAGCTATTGTACGTTATCGGCGAGTCTCGAATGCCAAGTATCTATTTACCAAGCTACGTTGAAATCAGTAGAGACAAGGGTTTATCAACGTGCACATCAACATGGGTCGCAGGATTGGGACCTGTCCTGTCGAAAGGCCACGAACGTGCTCCATACAAGTTGAGCAGCATGTCAGTGAGATGGCACCATGTCAAGATGCGACTGAAGGGCAACAACAAAGGACGATAATTTGCGGTCTTGATGGCCAATGACAGAAGCGGGGGATTCAGAGGCTGGCTGCAGCAAATCACCGCGCAATGCAGGCAATGCGCATGACGGAAGCGCGGAAGAGCGAGTAAGCGAGAACGAGCGTTGGGATTTGAGATTTGGAAACGGTCAAGAGACGAGTCCGAGGCTGAAGGTAAATCCGAGGGACCCGCGCCTGCCGGTCAAGAGGCTTCGTGTCCACAGCGGATTCATGAATTTGTCGATGACTCGGTACCGACAAAACTTGTGAGGCGGGGAGCAATGCGACATCTGGGGTGCCGAATTGATAAGCACGGGTTGACTCACTTGTCTCTGCGCACAGCAAGAGGTTTGTATTTGATGAGTGTGCGACATAGATGGCCACGCCAGCGCTGTTTCAGCCCAGCGGCGAGGGACGGGATTTAGCGTGAAGACAGATTAGTTAGACAGACGGAGGGATTCTAGGCCAATTTCAAGATAAATTGGGTCGTCGTCGTCGGCTCCAGTCGGGTTTGAACATTGTTGAAGAAAAGAAAACATCAAAAAGAAATACTCAAAAGAAATCAAGGACAGCAGCTGCTACCTATTTATCCGTGGCATGTGAATCAAGTTTCTGTCGGAATTCCCGTGCCCGCATGAGTTGTGGCATGAAAAACATGAATTCAATGGCAGACGGACCATGTGGATATGAGCCCAAAAGACGAGGCTATGAAAAAAAGGAAAATAAAAATTAAAAAAAGAAGAAGAAGAAAGAAAAAGGAACAAAAAAAGCAGATGAGCCCCTAGGGTCCGGCCAACCCCTGGGTCCGCAGATGGGATCGGCAGCAACGAGATGCCACAGTACGGATATACCGACGGTTGATGTCGTCACTGAATGGGAAATCTAATGCTTGTCGGCTCTTCTCCAAAGGAGGGCTCAAGATCAAGATGTATCTGGAACCATGAATTTTTCACACAAGGCTAATAATATAATAAACCCAGCTGGCCAGCCAGACAGCCAGCCAACCCCCCTTGAAGGTTGGTCAGCGGCCACGGAGTTTCTGGCCGTATTCTATATTTTAGTAACTTAAGTTAGCCTGGGTTCGGATACTTGGAGGCGCCCGTCGCGTCCGAGGCTGCCGGTGAATGCACACCTGAGAGACGCTAAGACGAAGAAAGAGCGGACGAGATAGGTACCCGAGCGCAGTAGAAATGGTGGCACGGTACTTGTGGACGTTAACCCCGCTGCGAAACTCCGCGTGGGCGCCGCGCCGCGCCGTCGAGGCTCTCAGGGGCTTGTTTTGTCAATTTTTATTTAAATTTTGTTTTGCCAAGGGCTTGCCTTGACGTTTTTTCTTGGTCATACAAGGGTGTCGCAGGTCGACGCCAATCAACGGAAATGAGTAAATAAATGGGATAACTAAATATGGAAAAGCAAAGCAGGGGAGGAGGTGCCAGAGGCTGGGCTAGTTTTGTCGACAGCAAGCGGGATGTGTATAATAATGCTTATAAAGTCATGCAACCCAAGACAAAAAATCAGAGTTTGCTTTGTGGCAAATGCTTCTTTCGCTACAACACAGAGGGGTACAGACTACTAAATTTTACCCAAGCAACAGGCAACCAAGTGAATAGCCATGGCTACTTATTTACCTTGCATCTATTTATCATCTTGGATTTCACACCGAGGCTTTGGAGGCAGTGGGTCAAATGCCAATTTTCCTATGTTTGTTTTCTTCCTTTTTCCCCTTTTTTGGCTCCGTCTTTTCCTTTGCGAGGTTATACCAAACTCGGATGAACCGGATACCAGGGTCTATTTAGTTATAGGAGCCAAGAGCCAGCTGGCTGTGAAGCTAACAAAGGCAACCAGTAAAGTTGCAGAGTTTTTATAACGGGCTTAGTGAGCATTTTGCCTCATTTAGGCCCTCGCCGTAGATAATTACAGTGGATGCGGCTTGAATCCGCCACTGGAAAGCGCGCTGCTCCGCTGATCCGCCCGCTAAAACCCGCCAATTTTGGGGTCTTGAAGCCAGCCAGCCCAGCTATTTGTTAACTAACACACAAGCACTCTCAGAGGGAGACCAGCCACTTGCCAGCCCGCCTTGCCCACCTGCCTGTCCACTTGCCCACTTGCACTACCCAAATCTCGCTATTCTGGCCTCTCGCTCGCCAATTCCGTCCGCTTACCTGACTGAGCCTTCCTCTTCCTCTTCCCGTTGTCCTACCTATTTACTGCTCGTCTCTCTTTCTGCTCGCTTCCTTCACCCCTCTCTGGTCGACTGGCCAAAGACGTCGCCTCTGTTGATCCTCTCCAATCCCAACCGGCTTTTTCGCCTCCGAGTTGAAACGTCTTTGACGCCCGTCGCGCTAGGTCTCGCCGCCTCCCTCCCTTGGCTCGGCGCGTCTCGTTTTCTCCCCCATTGGACCAGCACCGTGTTTCTCGACCCTCTGTTCAGAACCTCGCTCCTCGAGAGACACTTACTCTCCACGCCATTATATTAACAAACCATCTCAAAAAGGCCACGCCGAGCCTTGTACCGGACAGTTTCTCGCTTCACCGGCTCAGACAGCCACGATAAGCTAAATCGCACCCTGGGCTGGCCAAACCAAACGGCCTAGTCGGCGCATGTTCGCCCTTGTCTACCCATCATGCCTGATTCCTTGACCCCCGACGCCGCCGCGGCCGACGGCGCCGACCTCGACAAGGTCCAAACCCAACGAGCTCGATGGGCCACGCGCAGAATGACAATCAAGAGTGGTAGCACCAAACGCCGCTCCCTGCTCAATCGACACAACCGCAACAAGTCGTCAGCTAGCGAAAAGAGTTCTGCCGGCGGCGATGGCCACGGTCCCATGTCCATTGGTGCCGGCGACGAAGAAGACGACGATGCCGAAGCCTCCGAAGCCTCCGACGAAGACCCCGAGAATCGCACCCTCTTCTTCAACCTGCCCTTGCCCGACGACATGCTCGACGACGAAGGACATCCCACCACCAGCTACGCCAGGAACAAGATTAGAACCGCCAAGTATACGCCTTTGTCCTTTATTCCCAAAAATATCTGGTTTCAGTTTCACAATGTCGCCAACATCTTTTTCCTCTTCGTCATTATCTTGGTTGTGAGTATACCGCACCATTACTTGCTCTGATCTTTTACTCACATGCGCAGATCTTCCCCATCTTTGGCAGTGTCAATCCTGGACTCAGTGCGGTTCCTCTCATCGTCATCATCTGTCTTACCGCCATCAAAGACGCCATTGAAGACTATCGACGTACAATCACCGATATTGAGCTAAACAATGCACCCGTCCATCGTTTGATGAACTGGAACAACGTAAACGTCGAAGTCGGCGACGTCTCTACTTGGCGAAAAATGAAAAAGGCCACTTCTCGCTTCTTTGGTGGCATCTGGTACGCCATTCAGAGTCTCTGGTCCAAGCAAGCCAGACAAAAGAGAATTGAGCGCAAAGCCAAGGCCAAGGGACAAGACGAGGAAGAACCCAGACCTTCCGTTGAGACCCAGCGAACCCGCATGTCCATACGCCAGTCCATAGCCTCCAACTTTGGTCACAGAGAGTCTACCCTCGAGGACATTCAGATGACGCCTGTGCCATCGCCCTCGCCGGCTGGCCACATCAAGATTCAGGAGCCTGATAAGCACGATCAGGCGCGCCTTGCCGCCTTGCAGGATATGAAGACTGACATTATCAACTTCAGACACGTCCCGACTAATGCTCGTTTTAAAAAGGACGCCTGGAAAAACATTGTCGTCGGTGATTTTGTCCGCATCTACAACGACGATGAATTACCTGCCGACGTCATTATCCTTTCCACATCCGACCCTGATGGTGCCTGCTACGTGGAGACCAAGAACTTGGACGGTGAGACCAACCTCAAGGTCCGACAGGCTCTTCGATGCGGTCGCGCCCTCAAGCACGCTCGCGATTGCGAACGAGCCGAGTTTGTCGTCGAAAGCGAGGCCCCTCAATCCAACTTGTACAAGTTCAACGGCGCCATCAAATGGAAGCAAACCATTCCCGGTTACGAGGACGACGAGCCCGAAGACATGACCGAGGCTATCACCATCGACAACCTTCTTCTCCGAGGATGCAATCTTCGCAATACCGAATGGATCCTCGGTGTCGTCGTCTACACTGGCCACGACACCAAGATTATGATGAATACTGGTATGACTCCCTCCAAGCGTGCCAGAATCGCCCGAGACATGAACTTCAACGTCGTCTGCAACTTTGGCATTCTCTTCGTCATGTGTTTGGTGTCGGCCATTATCAACGGAGCTGCTTGGGCTAGAACAGACACGTCCAAAAACTTTTTTGACTTTGGATCCATTGGTGGTAACCCTTCCATCACCGGCTTCATCACATTTTGGGCTGCTATTATTAACTTCCAGAATTTGGTCCCCATCTCGCTATACATTACTTTGGAGATTGTCCGCACTTTGCAAGCCATTTTCATCTTCAGCGATGTTGAAATGTACTACGAGCCAATCGACCAGCCCTGTGTGCCCAAGACGTGGAACATTTCCGACGATGTTGGTCAGATTGAATACATCTTCTCCGACAAGACAGGTACCCTGACCCAAAACGTCATGGAATTCAAAAAGGCCACCATCAACGGACATCCATACGGCGAGGCCTACACCGAAGCCCAGGCGGGTATGCAAAAGCGCGCCGGCATCGACGTCTCTGCTGAATCCGATCGCATCCACGCCGAAATCGCCGAAGCCAAGACTCGCTCTATTGCTGGTCTTCGCAAGATTTACCATAACCCGTACTTTTACGACGATGCCCTCACTTTTGTGGCCCCCGACTTCGTCGCCGATCTGGATGGCGAATCTGGCCCCGAGCAAAAGGAAGCCAACGAAACTTTTATGCTGGCGTTGGCTCTCTGCCACAGCGTCATTGCCGAAAAGGCACCCGGTGACTCGCCACGAATGCTGTTCAAGGCCCAGTCTCCCGACGAGGAAGCTCTTGTAGCCACTGCTCGCGATATGGGCTTTACGGTTCTCGGAAGCTCCGGTGACGGCATCGATGTCAATGTTATGGGCCAAGACCGTCACTACCCGATCCTCAACACCATCGAATTCAACTCTACCCGCAAGCGAATGAGTTCCATTGTCAAAATGCCCGATGGCCGCATCGTCATCTTCTGCAAGGGTGCTGACTCGGTCATTTACTCTCGTCTCAAGAAAGGGGAGCAGCGTGAGCTCCGTCAAGAAACCGCCGAACATTTGGAAATGTTTGCTCGTGAGGGTCTTCGTACTCTCTGCATTGCTATGAAGGAGCTCACTGAGGAAGAATACCGAGCCTGGAAGAAGGAGCACGATGTCGCTGCTGCTGCTCTGGAAAATCGGGAAGAGAAGCTAGAAGCTGCCGCTGAGCTTATTGAGCAAGATTTTCTGCTTCTCGGTGGCACTGCCATTGAGGATCGCCTTCAAATCGGCGTTCCTGATACCATTGAGCTCCTCGGACAGGCTGGTATTAAGCTCTGGGTCTTGACCGGCGACAAGGTTGAGACGGCCATCAACATTGGTTTCTCTTGCAATCTGCTCAACACGGACATGGAACTCATCCACCTCAAGGTGGATGAGGAAGCTGGCGACGATATCTCCGACGATATGCTACTTGACGAGTTGGAAAGGAGCTTGGACGAGAACCTCGGCCACTTTGGCATAACGGGCAGCGACGAGGACCTCAAGGCTGCCAAGAAGAATCACGAACCCCCTGGCCCTACGCACGGACTGGTCATTGACGGCTTTGCTCTCAGATGGGCTCTCCACGACCGACTCAAGCAAAAGTTTCTTCTCCTCTGCAAGCAGTGCCGTTCGGTTCTCTGCTGCCGTGTTAGCCCCGCCCAAAAGGCTTCGGTCGTTGCCATGGTCAAGAATGGTCTCGATGTCATGACTCTGTCTATTGGCGACGGTGCCAACGATGTAGCCATGATTCAAGAGGCCGACGTCGGAGTTGGTATTGCTGGTCTTGAAGGTCGACAAGCCGCCATGTCTTCCGATTACGCCATTGGTCAATTCCGCTTTCTGCAGCGGCTGGTCCTGGTTCACGGGCGATGGTCCTACCGTCGTCTGGCTGAGAGTATCAGCAATTTTTTCTACAAAAACATGGTTTGGGTCTTTGGCCTGCTCTGGTTCCAGATCTACTGCGAGTTCGACATCACGTACCTGTTTGAGTACAGTTACATTATCATGTTCAATTTGTTCTTCACATCGGTCCCTGTCGGCGTTCTTGGTGTCCTGGACCAGGATGTCTCGGACAAGGTCTCGCTGGCTGTGCCTGAGCTCTACCGCACTGGCATTGAACGGCTAGAATGGACGCAGAGAAAGTTTTGGCTCTACATGTTTGACGGTGTCTACCAGTCCGTCATGGCTTTCTACGTGCCGTACCTCATCTTTTTCAATTCTCGGCCCGTCACATTCAACGGTCTCGCCGTCGACGACAGGTATCGACTGGGTGCCTACGTTGCGCATCCCGCTGTTGTGACTATCAATGCGTACATCATGATTAACTCGTACAGATGGGATTGGCTCATGCTGCTGATTATTGCCATCAGTGACTTGTTTGTTTTTTTCTGGACCGGTGTCTACACCTCGTTTACCACTTCGACGACATTTTACAAGGCAGGCGCCGAGATTTACGGAGAAGCGTCCTTTTGGGCTTGTTTCTTCATTGTCCCTGTTCTCTGCCTATCTCCTCGATTTTCTATCAAGGCAATGCAGAAAGTCTTTCGCCCATACGATGTTGACATTGTTCGCGAGCAAGTGTTTTTGGGCAAGTTTGATTATCTCAATGAAGCGAAGGAGAAGGACGATGGCAAGACGGACTCGAGGAGCCAAGGATCTCACGGCAGCTCCAAGAGGAGCTCGAGAAAGTCGAAGCACGTGCAGTACGCCAGTGTTGACGAGGACTTGCGACCCATTTACCCGCCATCGACGGTGACACGAGATACATATAATGGGGCACACAGCCAGCAAGGTAGTGCCGATTCGACTCATGTGCCGCGGCACTCTGTTGAAAACCCGCTGCACCGGCTGTCGACGGACCGACCGCGACCGTCGTATGACCGGATGCGCGCTTCAATGGACCGCACACGGGCGAGTTTTGAAGCCAGCAATGACTTTACTTCGGCTGCTCGTCTGTCGCGGATAGAGTCGTCACACTCGCGTGGACACTCGCACTCACACTCGGGCATGATTCGGAGCCGTCTTCGTGCCCTTTCATCTCTGTCCAAGAAGTCAGACGCCTAGTGGCCGTGTGAGCGCCTCTCATCTGGAGGCGAGTCTTGAAATGAGTCGTGGGTATCCGCTTGTACATAATCGACGACTCATAATGTCACCATTTCTTAACCTGTTCGCCTGCGGAGCCGTGTCGCCTTTGCCAGATGGACACGAGCACTGCTTGTTGATGACTTTGCATGAGCCATTTACGGGGTACTGGATTCGAGTACTACATTTTACAGCTCCGGTTGGAATACAAACAGACGGAAGCGAGCTGCGGACTTGCCGGCACAAGTCTCGCTGGGAGCGAATGACTGCGAGGCCGCGTTGGGACTTGGTTTTTTTGGCGTTGCTTTTTGCGGTGCTTTTGGATGCGGTATTGATTCTGGCCTACTTGATGCGCGCTTTCCACATCTATTTTTGATACCGTCACTTGACTCTCTTTTTCCTTTAATTGCGACTGCATTTTAGAAATTGTCGTGCATTGACAAGACGCAGAACCGACACACGCACTGCCACTTTTTTCCTTTTCTAGCAGTTTTTGTCTATACACATTGCCCTTTTTATTTTTTGTTGAATCAGGCTTATCGAGGTGGAGGACAAGGGACACTTGCAGTTTAGGCGTTTTTTGTATCATTTTCTGGGAGATGGTATATTTTGGTTGTACGAGGAGAGGAGGAGAGCAAAAGCTGGACTCGTTGTTTGCGTATTTTGTTGTCTGTTTGAAATAAAAATATCGAGGAAGCGAGAGATGGGTATCAGATGTACATAGCATTGTCCGTCGTGCGTTTGGAGCGACTTGTTGTCGGACAAGATGAAGAATACAAGCGCGTTGAAGCAAACATGTCGCAGCCTTGCAACGATGAATGGGGATCGTGTCCCAGTCGGTCAAGGCACAACAGATGGTAGTCAGTATCATGCATCAACTTGGTGATGGGCCGTGACAAGTTGGTGATGGGCCGTGACAAGTTGTTGATGGGCTGTGGCAACTTGTTGATGGGCTGTGACGGCGAGACATGCATATTGCACACTACTTTAGACAATCAGAAAAGCTGCTCTCGGAGACTTTTTGCCCTGGAGCAGCTTTTGCGTTGGTGGTTGCCTGCCTGCCTGCAGCTTATATGCGGATACTGCACCACGACTGCTTGCGCCATTCATGACAGAGTGCCTGGAGCTGAGCTGTAAGCTGTCGTCTGCATGCCACATCACATCCCTCCAACCCCATAATACATGTTTGGGGATTCAGCCTTGGATTGTCTCATGCCAGTTTGTACATGGTTGAAATTTGATGAAACATGGCATCTGCATACGTAATCTAGTGCATGGTTCCCGTGTTCATAATAAACAGGGCAAATTGTCGGCCGTACCATATGACCATGTATGTTCCACGTTGGAGCGGTATTCAATCCCTCGACGTTTATTGCAAAAACGAGAAAAATTGGTAGAAATGAGAGCGGAAGCTGGAAAAAGAGTGTTGGTAACTTGGTTTATTTGATTCGTAGAATTTGTAATCCAGTATGAGAGTTGTTTGGTCTCATCATGTAGTTGTATTGCATTATTCCCGCGCAAATTTGTCGGATTCATCCCGTAGTCGGTACAAATGACAAAGATGTTCCCATGTTTCCTTGTCTAGCTCACTTTACTTGATATCAAAGTAGTGTAACAAACTTGTATGACGAGTGTTCTCTTGTCAGCAATACCCACATCATTAGGATTTCGCGTCTGAACCCAAAACACTTGCTGCATTATGCCCCCAATGTTCCGATTTTGTATCAAGCACATCTTCAGCGCCCTGCGCCCAGGCAGAAATTGCCGAAATGGCGCGGAATAAAAGATCATATCGAAAAAGAACATGATTCAGGGGCGGCGTGCCGTAGAGGTGGACAGCCAATGATGCTAGTGCCCGCACCAACCATTTCCGAATCATCATCATCTTGCTCTTATTCTTCATCTCCGCGTACCAGTCCCAAAAGTGAAAGACGTAGCTGCATATGGCCGACACGATGACTGCAGATACGCCGACTGGTTGCCATGTGAGCCATGTATGTCCTGAAGAAGCCGCATCTTGCGCCGGCAAAAAGGAGAAGCAACGGGGTGGGCGTCGGTACTTACGCATGATGCCGTACACCCAACCGGGTGTGGTTCTCGATGTTTCAAACTGCATGGCAAAGAGCGACGTGAAGAAGGACAAGGGCAGCTTGTTGAAAAGGGTTGGTGAGAAACAAGAGCTTCTATTCTAGCGCGAGGAAAACTTACGAATACGATTGTGACCAGAGTAAAGACTACCATGATTCGGCCCTGTTGAATAGTGATACGAGCCTGATCAAATGCCTTTGCGTTGTGTTGCAGTGCAAAGGTAACGTTGATCTGTAGAATTTCTTGTGATGAGAGTCTGATTTCGATTCGAAAAGAGGATCATTGTGACGCAAACTGACCGATGCTTCGATTCGTTCGGCAGCCTTGTCCATGTGCAACAGCTCCTGCACCATGTCTCTGGCAGGCAGGTGGCGGTCTGGAGAAAAGGCAAGCCTTCGAAACTCGGCCTGCACGGCCTTTTGCTTCTCAGCAATCAGTCTCAATATCTTCAGCTCGTCTCTCATGTCCTTGATCTCGCGAGAGAGAACCGCGACGGCGTCCTCTGGGGCTTCTGCCATGGATGCCTGCCAACGCGAAGAAGGAAGCGTGGGAAATTTTTGATTTTCTTTTCCGACAAACATGTTATACAGCTTGATCTCGCTGATGGACTGGAAGCCAAGCCGGTAAGTAGGAGGCTACATGGAAAGAGACACTGATCCTTGCCACGCAGCTGGGTCAACTCACTAATTTTGCAGTGGCATTATTGAAAGCTTCCTTGATGTTGACCCGAAACTGCTCCGGAACAGAACAAGATGAATCGCGTCTGCTTGAATGTTGATCTATCGCGTACGCAAACTCGGCGAGGGCCGAGCAATCCTCCATGCGAGGCAGGGATTCATCGCGGCTCGTCAGGCTCGTCAGGCTCGTCATTGGAAAATGCGTATCGACTGAGCTGATGCAACTAGTCATGATGAAAGCTGCCATTTCGTAGGCATCCATCGGTACTTCGCCAATCTTACCCATGGCATCGCGCAACAAATCGACAATGGCGCCACCCATGGGATTGATCTCCCAGTCGAGTCGATGTGTCGTCGACGTGACAACTGTTTCTGCGTCCAAAGTCAGTGTCCCACCTCACTGGCATATATTTTTCCTTTTCTCTTCTTGTCACTGTTCCAACTGCAGACTCATAACTCACTCACTTTCGTCAAGGACCCAAATCCAGAGCTGGTCAACATTGACCTGAAATCCGCACGCATCCTTGTCCACATCGTTTCGAACATTTTTGCCCAGAATTTGGTCGTCATTGAGCGCTTCAAGGGATTCTGTCAAGCTGGAATCCAGGCAAGAATGATAGAAATACTCGTCCAAAGTTCTGGTGCCATGTATTATAGTTTCTTTGTCTTGGTAAAAATCCAAGAGAGCCTTGTAGTCGGATGATTTATACAGGGCGTCACATCGCCACGCTGGGGCAACGTAGGGCATCTAAACACGATTAGATCAAAACGTTTCATCACCGAGGCCTGAAAATGACAAACATAAACTGCCATACACCCTCTTTTACTCTGATCTTGTCAGTTTCTCCAAAGTCAAAAAGCATGGCGGGCGGGAATACTGACGAGGTCCAGGTTTCGCATCACGCATTGGGGCTTCATGAAGCCTGTCCGTTCTGGCCTCCCTATTACTTCCTTTCCACTGCAGAGGAGCCATGAACGATCTGAAACTTTGGTGTCATCGTCGGGAAATACAGCCTTGGACATGTCCTATGAAACGGGTTCAGTAGTGTACGTGAATGCTGCCTTGTTGAATCAAGCCCACCATCATCCATCTCATCTGTAATAGCTGTTAGCTTGTTGGCCATGCAAACACTCGGAAGACTTGCATTATTCGCAGGAAGATGAAACCAACGCAAGTGTATAGAAACCGTGTCGTCTGGAAAAGTCGACTGGATCGGCCACAGACTGCCATGGCTTTCATCCAGCTTGTCGATCCGGGTCCATAGCTCTTTCATCATCTCAGAAGGGTCGCCTGAATAGAGTGCTTCATTCACAGAAGCAGAATGTTGAATGAACTGGTCTTTATAGAGGTCCAGAATCTCCACCTTGTAATTGTTGAGGAAATGAGGCGGCTGATCCTGTGCACCAGCATATTGTGAGCGCACTGTCAGAGTCTGGCCGCGTTCGTTAAAGGGAGGCGGCTTGCGCAGAAGCTCCAGCACGCTTTCAAACGCCGTCAAATGCCGTTCTGTCGTCAAGTCGCCCAAGTCAGAAATGCTATATCTCCGGCCAGCTTGCTGTCGTGCGAGTGTCTCTTCAGTGCAGACAAGTTTCGCCGCCGCAATGTCCCGATTGAGTGTTGTTCCAGGAATACTACTCTGAAGCAACCACCAAACAAGCCTAGGAGAACCAATAAAAGCGGCCAGTACCAGAGCCTTGTCACCTTGGCTGATGGAACCCAGACGAGCATGTTTGCTTGTGCGTGCTTCTTTGTACAATATGGAGGCGACCAGGCGATGATCTCGCCTCTGTATGAAGAAACGCAATAAATCATCTCGAGTTTCGTCTCCCGCAAAGGTTATCCACCTCATTTCATCAACCAACATCTCGGCAACTTGAGCACGCCTCTTCTTCAGCGAACACACCAGTGGCGTCTCCTTGTTGTTGTTCAATATCAGCAACGCCGCTTCATCAGCCAGCATGTCTAGGATCGTGCTGACCCGTTCAGTATGACCCTGCATAGCGGCAAGATGCAAAGCTGTGTTGCCATTGTTATTCTGTGCTTTGACATCTGCACCACGGTCGACAAGTATCCGAACTGTGTCGGCGTGATTCTCACGGTATTCCCACTCATCCATTTCTATAGTGGTGCCATGGTCTGAATTCAGGTCTTTCATTTGGGAAATGCTTGTCACATTTCGGTATCCCAAAGCTTCGTGACATGCACAATGTAAAGGGGTCCAACCCTCGTTGTTTGCCGCCTTGACAAAAGGGGGATATTCATCAAGAAGAAAGGTGACGGCTCTCGAGAACCCCATCCGACTTGCTTCATGCAGCATTGTCATATCTTGGCCATCTTTCAACTTATCAATGCAGTCCGCAAACCGCATCTTGCTCACCAGAAATTCGATCAACTTGATATCATGGCGTTGACAGGCCAGGTGAAGGGCAGTAGACCGTTTTCCACCAACCTCATATGATAATGCTTCCCGAGGATTCTCGTAGAATTTCGGCGACTCAAGCAAAATTGACAATGATTCCACATCACAGCACAAAATTGCCTCTGTGATGGGCTTGGAGCCGTCCTTGTTGGCAATGGTGCAGTCTGCTCCCTTGGCAAGTAGCTGCCGTACAATGGTGTGGCTTTTTGCGGAACAACAAGCCGATAGTAAAGTGATGCCAGAAGAATTCAATCGGTTTATCTTGTCGGCAAGGTCTTTCTTCCCCAAGAGGAATCCAACAATCTTATCGTGACCGGTTCGCGCAGCATCCCAAAGACAATTTTCGCCGTTTTTGGACAGAATTCCTGGATCCGCATGTTTTTCAAGCAAAAGTTTCACGATTGACAGGTCGCCGCGACGACAGGCCAGATTTAAAGCTGTGCGACCGGCAACAGTCTTCTGGTTGATATCGAACATGGCGCGAGCATCAGTCGAGGGCGTATTCTCGCCCTCTGAGTCGGCAAATCTCGCGGTTTCGCCCGTACCTCCATCATTGACTAGGATCTTGAAGTCGAGAAGCATCTTGATGACACCAAGATGACCAGAGTCAGCAGCAATGTGCAATGGAGTACGGCCGCCACTGCCCGCACGCTGCCCCGCGTCTGGGAACCTACGCAGCAAGTATTCGGCGACACCAGTATGACCATGTCGACATGCTTCTCCGATTGGTGTGATGCCATAGGAATCTTGGGCAGAGACAAGGGCGGACGATGATGGCCCATCTTTGCCCTCAATCAGAGCCTTCACAATGTCCAGCTCGCCCGTCTCTGCGGCACAGTGGAGGGGACCTCTACCCTTTTTATCGACAAGTGAAGCATCCGCATCGTTTCTCAGCAAGGCGTAGACGATTTCCTTTTTTCTTGCGCGAATCGCAGAATGCAGCGCTGGGGTCTGATCTGGACCGCCAACCTCGGAGGCTAGTCTCTTGTTCGAATATATTGCCTCAGTGATGAACATTTCTTTCGTCTGGTCATCTTCATTCTTCAGGAGCTTGAGAACAGCCACCACAAAGGTCGGATCCGAGGGCTTCTTGCCGACTAGATGCTTTGCGTCGGCGGCAGTGTATTTGAGAATGGATTTGGAGCTCTTGCCAAACATGCAGCAATAACGAACTCGTGCGTAAAAGTCAGCACGCTGTCCTTTTTGAGGGTTCGGGTTCTCGGTGGTAACCCCGGGGGTCCCTTCAGCAGACATTTTTGTTCTGGTGATTTGATAGACGAAAAACTGGTATGACGGGGGGAAGCCTATGGCGGGCGAGCTTGACGATGGGAAATGACGTCGAGGGAAGTTGGAAACGGACAAGACTGCAGTGAGTCAACGCGAGCAAAAAAAGACGCGCAAAGCCTCTTGAACTATCAAGTAATATCAACTCATGTCAGCAAGCAGTATGCCGGTTTGAGTGAGAATGGGCTGCACCTGCTAGATGTCATCAGAATTGGCCAGGTAGGTGGGCATATATATTCTTGCAGCTTCCTAGGCCTGACAAATTTTGGTCAAAAGCTACAGTGAGCAGGAGTCTGCAGATGGCTGCCCTGGCCAAAATGTATTAGTTGTCGGAAGAAATGGGCTGCATCAACTCGCCGCTCGCAAATTCCAAGATGCATATGCCTGCAGCCAGAAGAGTCTGGTGACAGCTTATTCTATGCTCTTTCATCACAACAAGATTAGAGACTTCACTTACCGAGCAGACTTGCATGGTTGTTGCATAGTTATCACTTACACCGAGCCACACAGCTTCCGCCATTGATCGCCGATGCGCATAAGCTACTAATCCCGCCAACTAAAGTTCCCTAATCGCTATGTTTTTGGTAGAATCCTCTTTGTCACCGAGACTGTATCATCTTTTTCCTTGAAAAGAGGTACTCTGGCGCGAAAAGTATTAAACAAAACAAGACAAAATTTATATCATATATGGGAGCTTGCGCCATCGATAGCCGACGAGAACGAGCTGAGCTGCACGCCACATCACATGGCCCCCTTCACCCCCGCGTTCCGCATCTGCCGCGGAGAATTGATTCTCGACTTCGTTCCATGTCGTTATTGAGACTTGAGCATTTATCGTAACATCGGTCCCCCCCGAGCCGTGCAGTGTCGTAACTTTTGGGGGGGGGGGTTTCGGAGATGCGTCGCCCCACACCAGCTCTTCAAAAAAGGCAGCACATGAAGTGACCCCCCCCCTCTTCAACATTGACCGACCCCCCTTTCAGGACAGAGCTTCGTTCGAGTTGCCAATTGCGCTTGCTCTTCGTTCAGCCGGCCGCCATGGAAGCGTTCAAGGCCCATGTGCTGTCGCTCATCCGCAGCGGCAGCAACTGTGCCCAGCCGTACCTCGACCATGTCCCGTAAGTCGAGCTGTGTGACTGTGTGACCTCCCTGGTGGGATCTCACTCCCCAAACACCACCTAACATTCAGCAGGAAGCCTCTTCTGCAAGGCTGCGTCGCCGTACTCGTACTCTTCCTCTCCGTCCTCTTCTTCCGTGCCTCCCAAGCCTCTGCCGCTGGCCGTCCCCGACGCTACATGGTCGATCCTCCAACCCCCGACTCCTCCTCCTCCTCCTCCTCCTCCTCCTCCCCAGCCAAGCCCGCCGCCGTCAACTCCTCCCACATTGCCTGCTACGCGCCCGCAACCGGCCAGTTCCTCGGCAACGTCCCCGCGGCATCAACCGCCGACATTGACACCGCCATTGCCGCTGCGGCCGCGGCCCAGCGCACATGGAGCACCACCACGTTTGCGCAGCGCAAGGCCGTGCTGCGCTCCATGATGCAGCACGTCATGGACCACGCCGAGCAGATTTGCCGCGTGGCCGGGCTCGACAGCGGCAAGACGCTCGTCGACGCGCAGCTCGGCGAGATCATGGTCACGGTCGAGCGTCTGCAGTGGACGCTGCTGCACGGCGAAAAGGCCCTGCGACCGGAGCGTCGCCCGACGAACCTGCTCATGATGTACAAGCGCAACACGGTGCGCTACGAGCCCATGGGCGTCGTCGCGGCGCTTGTTAGCTGGAATTACCCCTTCCACAACATGCTCGGACCCATCATCAGCGCCATCTTTGCGGGCAACGGCGTTGTGGTCAAGGTCTCGGAGCAGACGGCGTGGTCGAGTGCTTACTTTACAAACATTGCGAGGGGCGCGTTGGCGGCGCATGGTTTCAACACCGACTTGGTGCAGACGTTTGCGTGCTGGCCCAAACAGGCTGAATACCTGACTTCGCATACTCGCATCTCTCACATTACCTTTATCGGCAGCCAGTCTGTCGCGCACCACGTCGCCGCGTCGGCCGCCAAGGCTCTGACACCCGTCGTCGCCGAACTCGGCGGCAAGGACCCCTTCATCATCCTCGACTCGGCGGCAAAGGACCTCCCACGCATTGCTGAAGTGATTCTCCGCGGCACGTTCCAGGCCGCCGGACAAAACTGCATCGGAATCGAGCGCGTAATCGCGTCCGGCCACGTCTACGACAAACTGGTGGAGATGCTCGCGCCCCGCGTCCGGGCCATCCGTCTGGGCCCCGACGCCGACATGGGCGCCATGATCTCGTCTGCCTCGTTTGATCGCCTCGAGAGCCTCGTGCGAGCCGCCGTCGCCCAGGGCGCCCGTCTGCTCGCCGGCGGCAAGCGCCACGTGCACCCCGACTATCCCGACGCCACGTACTTTGAGCCCACGATGCTGGCCGACGTGACGCCCGACATGGACATTGCCTGCCAAGAGTGTTTTGCGCCCATCCTGACCCTCATGCGCGCCCAGGCCTCGACGGCCGACGCCATGCTCGCCATCGCCAATGCGCCCAGCTTTGGTCTCGGCGCCTCGGTCCATGGCTCTGAGCGCGACCCGGCCATGGAGCCCGTAATCCGTGGCCTCAAGGCCGGCATGGTGGCTGTCAACGATTTCGCCGTCTACTATGCCGTGCAGCTACCGTTTGGCGGCGTTCGTGGCTCCGGATACGGCCGGTTCGCTGGCCAAGAGGGTCTGCGCGGCCTGTGCAATATCAAGAGCGTATGCGAAGACAGGTTCGGATGGCTGGGCATCAGAACGGCAATTCCTCCACCGATGCAATACCCTGTGCTGCATCAGAAGCACAGCTGGCGATTCGCGCACGGTGTCGTCCAAGTTGGCTACGGAGGGGGCCCAACAAAGGTCAATGGCCTGATGGCCATGCTGAAAAACATGTAAAATGCAACGTGACCGGGCCAAGTAAACAAAACCTAATTTGTATTATACATTAATAATTTCATCAAAATTTGCAGTCACAGAATTTCATGGCAGCAGAAGCATGCGAATCTGGGTCTGCATTTCTCAACTACCTATTGAACCTGTTACAGATCTTCCTGCCTCCAATAAAGATCTCAGACTTCAGGTCATCTTTCATAGACTAGCCCTCTAAATCACCATGACGATGCCAATCTTGGCATCGCAATGTACCTTACCAGTGGTTTGCAGTGGCAGGACCCCCCCAAGCTTGAGGAGTAGGGCCTGTTGGACCCGGGATGGTTGCCGGAGGTTGCGGGCCACCCCAAGATTGAGCTGCAGCCTGATTCTGAAGAGGAGCAGCTGGCGGGGCAGCGGAGGCCGCAGAGTTCCAACCATCAGGAGCAGTACGAGGGACAGCGGAGGCCGCAGAGTTCCAACCTCCCGAGGTAGCACTCTGTGGCGCCGTTGCGCTTGGAGCAGCCCAACCATTGACCGCTGCGGCAGACTGAGCGTAGGAAGATGGAGGGGGGATGCCCCAGTCGTTGGTAGCCGGGGCAGTACCATTGGAGGGCTGTGCGGCTCCGTTCTCAGCCTGAGCCGCGCTGCCCCAGGCGTCGCCAGCCTCGCCAACTTCGCCAGTGTCTTGGCCTCCGGCCTGGACCTCGTTTGTGTCATAGTCTGACTCCGTTTCAAATTGAACCGCCTTACCGGGGACGACTTCTGGCTTGTATATCTCAAGAAACTCGGGAATTTCCTGATTTGTCTCAAGAAGAGTGCGAGTGAGGACATTAGCAATCGCCTCGTCTCTATCAGTGAAAAGAGAGGTCGCGACACCGCGGTGACCAATACGTCCAGTGCGTCCTAACCACGTTAGTGGATGCCAAAGACAGAATTGAGTGAAGGGAAAAAGGAGCATGATGGGAATTGAGTGAAGGGAAAGAGGAGCATGATGGGAATTGAGTGAAGGGAAAGAGGAGCATGATGGGAAAAGGTCAGGACATACCAATGCGATGAGTGTACTCTTCAATGCCGCCATAATCCATTGACGGCAGGTCGTAGTTGATGACGTGCATGACGTTTCGCACGTCAATACCCCGGGCAGTGACTCCTGTGGCAACCAGGATTGGTGCAGTTCCGGCACGGAACGAGCGCATGGCGGCCTCACGCTCTAGTTGCGTGCGGTCGCTGTGCATGGACGTGACGGGAAGCCTCATGTTGAAAAGGAAATCGTCGAGGAAGTCGACACCCTGCCGACTATTGACAAAAATGATCGTTCTGACGCCGTGCATCTCGTTGAGAAGCTGAAGTAGAACATCCCTTTTCTCATGGGGCTCTACCTTGACAACAATTTGTTTAATATTTTCAGTAGTGCTCCCAGCACGACCGACACGGAATCGCACGTGTGCGGCGGCGAGATGTTCCTTTGCCAAGTCCCGAGCTTGCTTGGGAAAAGTGGCTGAGAAGAGACCATACTTGACATTGCCCTCGTCCTGGTCTATCGATTGTTAGAATGGGAAAGTTAGAATGGGAAAAGGGGACAGATGGGAAGCAACCTACCTCCGCCGAGCATGATACGCTGGATATCTTCTTGCCAACCAACATCAAGCATCTCGTCCGCCTCATCAATGATGAGATACTTGAGACGGCGCAGAGTCAGAACCCGAGGCTTGTTAATAAAGGCGACAAGTCTTCCAGGGGTTCCGATGAGCACGTCGCAGCCACGGTTGAGCAGATGAACTTGATCAGCAACAGGCACGCCGCCATACACGACCCCAGGGCGCAGCATAGTCCGGTAGCAAAACTTGCGAGCCTCATTAAAAATCTGCACGGCCAATTCGCGCGTCGGTGCGACAATAAGCACCAAAGGCTCGGCAGTAACCTCATCTCTGCCCTCGCAAAACGTGACAGGGTTGGGACGAGGTGCAGCCAGCTTCTTGGCCTTGCCCATGAGAAAGCTTAGAATGGGAATCAGGTACGCGGCGGTTTTACCAGATCCTAAATATTAGGTCAGTACTAGAACGATTGGAAAGCAAGAAACGACGTACCGGTCTGAGCAATGCCAATGACGTCCCGGCCCTGGACAATGGCGGGGATGGTGAACTTTTGGATTGGGGTTGGATGATCATAACCAGCCAACTGGACGTTTTCCAACATGACAGGATGCAATCCGGCATCCTTGAAGGAATTGATCGGCTGAATTTTTACGGGGCCCTCCTGCTTAACCTCGATGCTTGCAATACTTGGAAAGGTTAGATAGAACTTGAGTAGATGGCGAGAGCCGCTACGAACCGTCTAAAATCAAGGCCCGTTCTTTCATGTCTTGTAGCGGGATCACCGAAGAGCTCAACCTCAAGGCTTTCGAATTTCGGACCAACCTCACCATACTCATCGCTCCACTGGTAGATTGGAGCACTTCCATCGAAGACATCGGAGTTCAGGATACCAGGGGCGCTTTGGTCCGCGGCCTGGTCCGCGGCGGGCTGAGAACCAGAATCCATTCTGAGTTTGGCTTGAAACACAGCAACAAGTCAGCTTTCGGAATCCAGAGCTGGCTCTCCGAACAAAGAAAAACAGCGGACTTACCGAGTGTGCAGAGAAATTAGAAGGAAAAGGGGCAATTCGATATGTTAATAATGAACGTTCGAGCAGCGCGGCGAACTGAGCTTTGATTCGAGAGTTTGATTCGAGAGTGATGTGAAGGAGGAAGAACAAGAACACTTCGCGCTGCTGGCATTAAATAGTACAAAACAGTGCTGTTGCCAGCTGGCAGTCGACGTTTGCCGGCCGATTTTTGACAGCTGGCAGCAGCCAAACAAGTCTACCTAGGTGCAGCTTCATCCGTTTGCACTCGATGATGTTTTCGAATCAGAGAACTTGTAGTATCAGCCTGACGATGGCCGAGAATGATGATTTTGGTGTAGTATCCAGATACGAACAACTGCTTTCGTTTAGCACTATCTCGTATGTGTGTAGTGAATAGGCGCCCTTCGAGTCTTCCATTTCTCTACCTTAAACGAGTTCGGAAAACAAGAGGTAATGAGGTTGGCATTCTTCAAGCGTCAAATCGCCCACAGAACGCGACGTAAAGGACTTGGACGCCTCCATAGAAGGCATCACTCCGAGATGTTCTGGCTCTGCCGTCACTGATGTCTTCATTTCGTAATGATCTATAATCATCACCACAAGTCCAATAAGTCCTGCGTATCTAGTGCTGTTGATACCTCGAAATCCTTCATGCCCTTTGCGAGCACTTGTTCCAGCCCGACTGCCGCTCTTCCCGTAACGCCACCCTCTTGCTTAGTTTGGTCTATCCCTTTTAATATCGCCTCCAGAAAGCGCTTGTGAAATATTTGCTGTCTGGCCTCTTTATTAGGGTACATTTCCGCATCCTCGTCTCGTTGCGCCATGAACAGATTTAGATATTCAAATGAGCTCCCCGAGCGTGGTAATACGTAAAGATTGTCCCAGAATTGAGTACTCGTCGACTCGGCCGGCACCTCATCCTTGAAGCCGGCTTGCAGGAGCCTCGACAGCGTTACTATTTGCTTGGCACGGTTCTGCGCGTCTTTGGGCTTCAGCGTCGTCCGAGAATTGGCGGCCGACGTCCATCCTTTGGTCGACGATGCGACGGCCCAGCCCATGACGGCGCAAAACGTTGTCAGCGTGCGCACCCAGCCGCCGGGACACATCACGAGCTCGTCGTCGGCAACGTCGAGCAGCCAGTCCAAGGCTGCAAGTGCATCGTTGCTAATGTCACTTGAGAGGTGCGTCATGCCCGCGCGGATAAACATGATATTATGTTCAATGACGGGTTTTACTTCATCGGCGGGGAGCATGCGCAGCAGCTTGAGCAGCTGCTGCCGGACAGGCGTTGCGTTGTCGGAGATGAGCGGAACGAGCTTCGTGAGAATTGCGGCGGTACCGACGGGGTTGACGGGAGGCTCAAGGGCGAGCTGACTGCTGAGGTAAGCGAGTGCGTCTTTGCGCTGCTTGTCAGAGCGGGAGGAGGACGCGAGAGAAAGGTTGTGCTTGAATTGCTGAACGACGTCGGGTGCTTCTGTCGACAAGGATTGATGTCCCATGACAATTGCTGGGGAATATTAGCAACGACCTATACCGCATCGAGAACCATACCCTTGGCCTTGAAGCTTGTATCTGTGAAATTGGAGGCCTTGGCCTTATCCTTGCCGACTTTCAATTTCGTTTTCTGTGACACTTTAGCATCAGCATCGGATGTGGCCCGGCATGTGACAAACCTTGAAGTCCTTTGCCTTCTCCTTCTTCTTTTTCATACTGGAACCCATGGTGGATATTTTATAGAGTTGGAAAGTCTTGGAGAGTTGTATTACCAGCTATATCACTGAATAAGGCAGTATTCAAGATCTTTCGCTGTCGAATTGTCGTTTTGCGATGCAGAGGGGCAGGAAATTTTGGCGGTGTCGCCGGGCAAAATTGGAGCAGCGAGCAGGACAGCGTCACTGCACCCACCATCCCCACCAGAGCAACAAGCTGGCTCGGGGCCTGACGACGCAGCTTCGCCATACAACATACCCACAGCCAGCCGACATTTCATCATGATGGCCGATGTGACTAACGTATGTCAACACTTTGCGCCGGATATCCATTTTTGGACCGGTTCATTCTGACACTGGGCAACTTGTAGGGAAACAGCGCCATTCTGGACGAGAAGCTGTCGCGCCTGTCTAAGAAGCCCGGCGTCAAGGCCAGCATCGTCATTGATCGGGCAAGCGGGTCGATTCTCAAGACGAGCGGTGATGTCTCGGTGTTAGGAACGACACAGTCGCGGACGGCATCGACGGCGGCATCCTTTTCGAACGAGCCGGCCGCGGCCGAGGAGAGCAACTCGAAAGGCATCGACGACTTTGCGGCCATGATTTGGAAGTTCGTCAACAACTCGGGCGCGATGGTGGAGGAAATGGACAAGGATGTATGCTGCTGCCTTGTTCCATCCGCGAAGAAAAAGCCAGACGAGGGGATGCTAACTAGGCACCAGGACGACCTGCGACTGCTACGACTACGAACCAAGAAGCACGAAATCGTCATTGTGCTGGACCCGAGATACCTGTTGACAGTCATTCACGATACCCCTTCCTCTTGAAGCAGGACTTGTCTTCGAAAAGTGGGATAACGGTTTACCGGTGCTAGACGCGCCGTCACAATAGACTGGCTATGCGCGCACTGGTACTCGATGGAATTATACATGTGATCAAGATACCCTTTTCGCATGGGCTGTGGAAAGACGGCGCCATGACGAAAACTCGAGTTTGGGAGGAAATGGTTAGGAAATGTACATATTGCGCCACGTAAATGTTCCTTGCTGAGAAGGGCTTGAGCCGTGGTCGCCAGCCACGCAGCCACATGACCTTCGAAATGGCATTTGACAGAAAAGACTTGGATCTGTATTCAAATTGCCAATTTATTGTAGGCTCGAGCAACCGTTATTTCCGTTGCGTCTGATGTGTATTTTACATGATGCCCAGTCAATCTGCGGCTCGCGTCTTTCAGACTATGCGTGACCATGACCTTCCGAGTTATACCTGTTCATATCGAGCATCAGGTCTATTAAGCAGGAGGAGCGGGTGCGGGAGCGCCGGTGGCAGTGCCAGCGGCAGAACGATCGGGAGGAGGCATGAATAGCGGCATGTATGTGACAGCGAGGGCCATGACTACAGTGGTTCATCAGCAACAAACATTAAAAAGGGCGATTCGGGGGGTTCATTCGACTTACCGGAAAGACCGACGTTGAAGTAGCCGGGTGTACCGTTCTTCTTGGTCTCGGCGCTCTCGCCGAGCCAGTTCTGGATGGAAAAGACAACACCAGCCCTACAGTCACCCAGTTAGCGCAGATCTTACAACTACCTTCCACAGCCGTGATTCATAGTGTAAAATCCCAAATCACCGTAGCTAAGCCCAACTGGGTCGCATGTCGAGCTCACGCAGAAAAGGGAAACGTACCAGCCCACAAACTTGTTCCTCGTAAACATGGCGGCCATGGGCATCGTCGACGACAGCGTCGAGCTGAATTCGGGATTGTCACCCTTGGAGATGGGCTCTTGGTACGGAACGACTGCCAATGCGCGTTGCTCTGTCATTAGCGAAAACATTTCCTCCAGACAATAGGTCCGTGATTCGCGAGCAGCTCCCTATTCAGCGGAGCAGTTTCCTGACACTGGCGCAGCGAAGCGCAGCGAAGCGCATCGCAAACCTGCTGGGAGTGGATGGTATGTCGGCATACCTAGTTCCGCACGACGCATGTCCTTGTTTGGCGCCATTGTGAATCGAGATTGAAGTTGACGACCTGCTTGATGGGAGGGAAGCGTGCAACGAATGGCCTACTCTGGGGTTGCGCAAGCTTCAGCGTGTGGACGGAAGCAGCCTAGCGCAGTGCAGCCCACTTCAACAAGCGCACGCACAGAGAGAGAGAGAGAGGAAGAAATGTAAATGGAGTTGGAGATTTATCTGACTTTGGCTAAAGAAAGAATTACATGATATTCGCTTCGTAATATAGTGTCAAAATAGTCAATATTTATACATGTGCTTTTTCGTCTGCTGGCTTAGTCCACTCGCACAATAACCTTGTAGCCCAGCGCACCAGCCTCGCGAATCGCGCACGCAAGACAGCCTCGCTTGCGACGACTGATGATGGCGTTCCAGCCCTGCTCAGAGCAGAGGCTGCGGACCAAAATCTCCATGTCAGATCCCGACTGCCGCTTATGCGACTCGTAGTGCATATTGGCGGAGAAGGAGAAGCTCTGCTTGCGGTCGGCCTGGGGCGAGGCCGACGGCGAAGCAAGGCGCTCGAGCACCGGCGACTGCGGCAGCTCGACAATCTGTGTCATGCAGTCGATGACGAGAACGGTGTTGCCAGGGGCCTTATTCTCGGGGTAGCCGACGCCCAGGAGATCGGGTAGCGGCAGATGCTTCTTTTGAATCACCTCGGATATGTGCACGACTTTGTAGTTGAAAAACTTATGCAAGGGATGGCCTAGGGGTGTGTTAGATCAGGAGCTCTGCAGGAGAAATAGAAGCGTACCCATGCGATGTAGAGCGCGCGATGCGTTGCCGAGTGATGCCTCTCCAGACACGTCAATTTCGCGAATAGTCGGGCTGGACGGCGACTTGACGAATCGGACACCACGGGGTGGCGAACATGGATGGGCATTGACAAAGTTTACATCGTACAATAGAGAGATTATATGCTGTCTGTCAGGAACTCCATCAATGCCAACACGAAAAACAAGTGAAGCGGGTTGTGAAAAGAGATCGGGAGCTGGCGCAGATTCATGCCGAGGAGTGGCCATAATCTCAGGCAGTGGTGTGGGATGAAGCGATAAAGCGGACGGGGAGAGTTCCAATGATGCAAAATCGACGAATACATTGGGCGGAGGGGACTGGTATCGGTTTTCCCAGGGCATCGTAAAGTCGGCCGGCGAAGCTGATTCCTCTTCTCCGTCGCCAGCAATGGAAGAATCACGCTCAAGACGCCGTTTTGCCCATATTCTCGACTTTTTGCCCAAGTTTGCAACATCCTCTGATCAACGTTAGCCAGTAATCCGCACAATTAGACGTTGATAGTCTCACCGGCCACATCCTTGATGTCAATATTAAGCCAGCCTTCCTCTACACCCGTAGGTACAATGTCCGTTGAGATCCAGCCCATACACTCAGCAGAGCCACTGCCAGCTGCGAGCACTCGACCGACAATGCACGATGTGCTCCAGAAACTCATACCAGAATAGACAAACCCACCGCAAAGATTGGCAAAGGAGCCAAGCTTGCTCATGGCAACGTCATCGTTTTCGAGCAGTGTTGCCATGAGAAAGTGCGACAGTCCATCGCCTGGCAGCATGAGTCCAAAGATGTATGATTTGGACATCCACCCAGCTGGGTGCAAGGCGGCCGCTAGTCGTCTGCGTCGGGCCCTGGCTCGTTCTTTGTGGTTTCCTCGCTGGCAAGTAACATCCCACGTACCGAAATAGTCGCCGTTGGAGTGGTCATTGGATTTGGAGTCGTAGCCACAGTCGCACATGGAGGTGTCGGGTTTCTTCTTCACGGCCTCTCGCATGTGAGTAGTAATGCGCACTTCATAATCTTCGATACCTGGCCATCTCAGCTTTCTGGCAAAGTGAATAAGACCGTCGACTTGGCGCTGCCCGTTTCTGCCTTTGATAATATAGCGCCGCGCTGGAAAGGCTGACGTCATGTGATGATGGTTGTGGTGATGGTTGAAGGGCATATGGCTCGCAATGACGGCCAACCAGCTGGCACTTTTGGCCATTATGCTCTTGACAAGAGTAGCGTCGTAATCATTTGGAAGTTCTTCCTTGGTAGACTCCCTTTGAGGAGACTCTCCGTCTGCGACAATGTCAATGTTATCGAGCCAGCTGCGCGCAAGCAGCAGTGACCATTTGACGGTCGAGTTGGCGGCGCGCTCGAACTGGACGACGTCAATAGGTCGAAAAGCTCCAGCACCATACTCCTCGCCCTGGGTGACGGCATCAAGCCGAATGAGAAGCTCTGTGGCCATGAGAATTTGCAAGAGAAGCCAATATTTCTCCTCGGCCATTTCGGCGGAGCATTCCGTATTGTGTATGCTAGAATCTCCATCCAGACGGTCGCCGTGGGGCTCTCCCCAAAGAATCTGGCCCAGACGGATGCGCCACTCGACATGCGACAAGTCGATCCATACGTTGGCCGTGGCAAGACACTTGAGGATGGCGACAATTTGGTTGGTCAAGCCGTGGACGTCCTTTTTGTCAAGGGCAATGTAGCGGGGGCGCATAAAGTTGCCAAACAAGTCGTTGTAGGACTCGGAGGACTGGCGTTTCCTGAGGTCGTTGTTTCGGTAAATATTGCCGTTGCGCTGGAGACGGCCCAATATTTCCGACTCTGGGATGCGGTGCAGCCAGCCCTCGTTGCCAAGCATTTGCTCGCGTGCGTCGACAATGGCGCGGGCCTTTTTGCCAATGCTGTCAAAGCCAAATTGCTCCTCCTCGAGAGCGTCGCTGACGCCGAGCTCGAGTGCGGCCTGGTATCCCATGGTGCCCTTTTCGAGGCCCTGCAAGCTGAGCATGTTGGGGCGCTCGCGGCAGCGGACAAAGAAGTGCGCGCGGCTCCGGCGCTCAGCCTGCTGCTTCTCGGCGGCGGCGTCATGGTTGCGGTCGCGTGTAAGGTGCGGATGGGCGGTGACGCCGCTCCAAGCCTTGGCCTCGATCTGGCAGTGGTCAGTCAGATCACGGATCTGCAGGTCCTCGTCAAAGGGGAATGCGACGGAGGGATTGGGGACGGAGATGAAGGGCCCCTCATTGCGGGCAAAGTACTGCGGCGCGCCGGAAAAGAGCTTCTCAATGTCGTCCTGGCTCAGCGTGGCCATGGTCTCTAGATGCAGGAGGCGCAAAGGCGAGGGAATAAGGGCAGTGACATCGAGGTCCGAGGCGGTCGGGATCGAAGCGGCTGGTCGGAGGAGGGTAGCAGTGACTGGTGAGGCGGCGGGGTCGTCGTCGCGAATGGACGAGGCCAGTGGAGAGCTTGGAGCTCGATGGATGGGCCGATGACGTCGAGAGAAGCCCGTGAGAAAATGAACAGCGAGGCCAAAAAGCGAGTACAACTTGTAGAGGAATGGAACTTTGAAATCTCAATGCGACAAGGGTGAGATCCAATGGTAATCAAGATGCCAAGAAGAGTACAGAGGTCTCACCTCACGCAGGTACAGACCGTACGGGCCCGTACAAGTGACAAGCTGCCTGCTGGAGCCTGGCGTGACATGACGCCGGGAAAGGAGGCATGGATCCGCCAGTGCCTGTGCTGGGGCGGGAGATCAGCGCGCCATTGAGTTCGAGATACGGCGCAGACCATTTAATTTGCGATAAATTGGTGATGAGGCTTATGAGTATCTTTACTGCATTGACCTGTTTTTTCAAGAAAACTCGGAACAGGACATGTGTTGAGCTGCTGCCGAGTTTGCTGTGAAGGGACAGCTCACAGGGGATGGTGGCACAATTACAGCGCCATCACTGCCAGGTAGGTACTACCAGGTAGGTAATTACGTACCGGCCTCGCTGGCCAACTTTCGTAGATGTGACGCCATTTTCCGGGGTTGACTCCACTGGAACGGGACCTTGAGCTAATCAGCGCTCAACAGTGCTAAATCAGCTGCTAATAAATGAGCTGGCCCAGCAGCGATGGCGCCATGCCGCAGGACAATACGGAGTATATTAAAAGTAAATGACGCCGAACTAACGTTACGGATAGTTGTTCAATATCGGGGATTGCGGCAAACGTCGGGTCAGAGGCCAAGTCCAAGCAGCGTCAACCTTTGCAGTTACTACAGCTAATTTAATACTTTAGTGCCGGGTGTTTATTAGCAACTGATTTAAGTAGGAGTATTGCTAGGGGCACAGTTCTATTTTGCTAGGGACACAGGAGCACGTGACGCCCCACCACTATACGAGCGCGGTACCTCTATTTTTGCGTGCATGCACGCAAAATATGATATACTGAAAAAGGATTACCTAAACAGCCAGATTTTCAGCATTCTCAAGCTACGATCGTTACTCTTGCTTTCTTTCCCCCTAATAAACAACATCACAACAAAGCCTCAAATTCCTCCGCCGCCGCCGCCGCCGCCATCGCCTTAGTTAAACTACTCCTTGGAAGCCCCCCATCTCTTCATATCTTCTAGAATAGCCTCCATAGGTAAGACATATGTAATATCAGCGCATGCCTCATTTTGTCGGTGGAATTTCCCGAGACCTGCAACCACGATACCAGCGATCCGACCATCTAAGGCCCAAACGCATGATCCCGAGTCCCCAGGCTGCGCAAAGCTTGCCTTCCGTGATGTAATAACCGGCCATACGTCTGATATAACAGAATGACCAGCAACTTGTACACGCATGACGGACTTAAAAGTACCCGCGTACCCACACCTGAGGCTGGACTTGGCACCATACACTCCCACTAGCGTTAGTGTAGCGCGCTCGTCTTCATACTTTGTCTTATCTGTTGGATAGCGCATTTCGTTAATGCTCATAAAGCCTCGTAGTGATAATACTACATTATTCAGGTCCGAGTAGGGTTTCGGACATAAGGGTTGAGTCCACATAACTGTTTGAAAAATGATGGAATTCCCGCGGCAGCTGCTGCGTCTTGTACTTGCCGTCTCGCGAGCAATAGAATATTATCAAGCTGTGATAATTCCTCCTCGTGCCGATGAGCATCCAGTCCATAAGGTACTGATCAGAGCCTCGCGGTGTCAGATTGATAGAGGGCGAGAGCAGCACTGTTCCAAAGACTCTATCGCGAGCGTTATAGAGTCTTGCGATTTGAGAAGCCGCATCGTCGTACAATTTTTTGGATCGCTGCAGTTCTTCGACCTGCTTCGGTTTCAGTTCCCAGACTGGATCCTCCTGGATGTCGTGGTGACGTGCATGAACCTTGTCATCGCCCCACTGTATGACCGAGAGGTCCCCAACAGTCTGACCCGGTTTCATTGGCTCAAGGTCAATATTGTCTGAAGTGAGAAGATGCCGACATGTAAGAACAGTAGTATACTGCTGGCCAAGATACGTCCCCTTTATATAAAGGCCCTTTGATGCTGTCACCTTTGGTCGCGCTAGCATTGCTATTTCGGTGCTTATCATGCTGTGGAAGTAGTCGTCATCGAGTGCGCGGTCGGTAGGTAATTTATGGATTAATTCCATCGTTTGTGTTGTAGCCTCGCTAGTAGTAGTATCAGTATCGTCGACCAATACATAGACTGATACTAGACTCGCGAATCTCACAATGGATATCCATGAATCCACAGCTTTCGATGACGGCTTTGCATCGACGAACGGATTCGCAATGGCGATCCAAGGAAAGCCTTGCAGGGCGTGTAATAAGCCAACACGAAGAGGCCCTTCAAGATCATTCCATGAATCAGCAATCGGGTGGGCGCTTGGGGGGCGTAGCTGTCGGCAATAAATAGGGTCAAGGTCGGTCTGGCGCGGAGGTTACTCTTCCTCCGTGCATTTCTGTCCAGGGCTTGGTAGAGCTCCTAGCAAGTAGGCGTGGTCTAGAGAGCAGCCCAGAGTAATAGCCATGCTGCTCTTCTTCGGTCGGGTATACTGGATCCATCTAGAATCGATAACGTGCGAGGATGTTCGAGATAATTAAGCTGAGGGACGTGATGATTTATACCAGCGTCAAGAGAGATCGATCGTACATGGCCAAGGGTTTTCTCTGAGTCCGTCCAACCCGGAGGCTGGCATAGGTGTGGGTTTGCGGTGACACGCCCATCTTATATAGTGATCGGTTATAACTGAGCCGAAGACGATTTTGGATAGCTTTTCGTGGCGGCGTAAAACTGGCTGATGTGAAAGCGAAGGATTCGAAAAGCTTAATTTGAAAGTTTGTAAGAACAAGCCACTGGACTGGCTGGCAAAATACTAACATAGATAATTAAGCAGTAGAAGCTGTCATCTAGCGTTGCCTTGCTGGCTCGGGAACAAAACAAATTTGTTGGTTTCGCAAGGGTCAATACGTATTGAGGGGTTCTGGTTGATGGTGATTCGTTTTTGTGGTTGTGGTTGTTGTGGTTGTTGTGGTTGTTGTGGTTGTTGTGGTTGTTGTGGTTGTTGTGGTTGTTGTGGTTGTTGTGGTTGTTGTGATTGTTGTGGTTGTTGTGGTTGTTGTGGTTGTTGTGGTTATTGTGGTTGTTGTGGTTGTTGTGGTTGTTGTGGTTGTTGTGGTTGTTGTGGTTATTGTTATGGTTGTGGTTGTTGTGGTTGTTGTTGTTGTGGTTGTTGTTGTTCTGTCTTCTGCAGGCTCGGGCTTGCCGCAACCGATCTAGGTACAAAGGTGGGGTCTATCGTCGATTTGGGCCAATGAGAGGGCTGCAGCTGGATATTGCAACGCCTGCCATAAACTTATCACCGAGTTACACTGGCTCGTGAATTGTGAGAAAAGAGGTATATATTTATAGCAGTGCAATACACGCCGTCTACCTTATTACTTCGCCTGCTACAACAAATTTTGGTGGCAGGCGAAGGGTCGGAGCCCACAGTCACGGCCCACTTTTGGTTGACAGGATTGGTGGAAGCCCATTTCATTCAGCGCTCATCAGCAGTGCTAATTAACATATCGACTTGTTCAACCGCAGGTTCTTCTATTCGTACTACTTACTTTATAACAACATGACTGGCTGCCGGCACGCATGCACGGCAATTGTTTGCAGAAGAAGATGAGCAAAGAGAAACAAATAAAAGATAGCCAAGAAATTGGCTAGCCTTTAATAATAAATCCTTTGCAGCATGCTGCAAAAATTTCATCCCTTTTATTACTTAGCAGCAATCTGGCAGTGGCCCGACTTGGCGATGGAGTCAAGCCAGCCACGCCCTGAAACGCAGGCGGAGACGGTCTGCGTGTCGTCCCTTGTCGCAGAGCCGCGCGGTCCAAATCGCCAATACACAACGTCTTTCAGTCATTCGTCTTGACCTGACTTTTCTTCCCCTCTTCCTCTTTTTCTTCTTCTCTGAAATTCCTTGCAAACAACAAAATAAAAAACAATATTACAACCAGTCGAGGCAGAACACACTACTCAATTAAACAACTCGGACAAGATGCAATTTTCACTTTCGACAGCTCTTCTCCTCTGGGCAGCCTCGCTAGCCAGCGCCGGAATTGTCATTACGCCGATTCGCGATGATCAAATAGTCCAAAGAAATGCTGGCGATTGCTTCTTTGGAGTCGTGACGCCTCAGGGCTGCGGGTAAGCCATCAACTACACAAAACAAATGTGCAGTCAGGAAAGCTAACTCGTCAAAAAGTCCCAAAAGAAGCTGAATACGCATGCGCTCGCTCCAAATAAAAAGGCAACTGATAAAAATGGTTGGCAAAAAGGAGATGAATCTGCCAAAAGGGGCGCGTCTGCCAGGAGCAAGATGCGCAATATTACATTGACATATTAATACTACTACGGAGTAGACATACCCACATAGCAATACGTTCATTCGCCACTAGTTATTTAAATAGTTACCAATAACGCACTGCAACTTTCTAGATTTGATCTTGTCGAATCTTGGCGTAGTTCTTTAGTAATTTACGGATCCGTATAGTAATTGTCATTGCTGCTAGCTGGCAGGACAATCAGAAAAACGCCCTCTACTTGCTGTCTGAAACGTCTCTAGCACCTGCTCAGCTTGCAAATGCTCCCTCCCGTATCAACATGGTGAAACTGGCAGAACCGCGAAACCAGCATCGAGTTTCAGACGGCCACCCCGACTTTATGCCTTCAAAGACAAACCGACATTGACTAATACCGCGGAATTTTTCTCCTGTTTTCTGGAAATACTCGGAAGGAAGAGACCTTGGCGATGGTGTCAAATCGAATCCGCTTAATGCAAACATGTGGAAACTGACACGCCCAAGGTAAAAATAACCATTCCATTCATGATAAAAAACCTGCATTACATTGGAGGATTCCTAGATTAATCCGTTCAAGCAGATAGGCATCCTTGCCAACAGAGCAGGAAAATCATGATCCTTCAAAATACATAGGAGAAATAATAGAGTAAAAAATAAAACAAAAATAAAAACGACATCAATTTTCACATGCCAACGATCCAATACATTTCATAAAATTCCCGCTCAGTGGTACAGCTCGTCAAGCAAGCAAGCAGAAGAGGTCAAATCATCTGGCCAGTCTCTATGACAGGTCAGAGACACACTGGACTACCTGCGCGTTGCACGCGGAAACGTCGACACCCTGGACGGCGCCCGATTGGACAGCCTCCTGGCAAGCTCCGCGCTGAGCATCGCACGAGCGCTGCACGGCCTCACCCTGGGTGGTGAAGCTATTGCCCAGCGTGGCAAAGGGGCGGTTCGGGTCGTTGGTCTGGAAAACCTCGGGCGCGCCCACGCCGCCAATGGCTGCCGACTGGCTGGCACCGCCTAGGCCGCCCTGTCCGCCTTGGCCGCCTTGGAACAGACCACCGGCACCTGGGAACAGACCGTCCAGGCCGTCGTTGACTTGACCATTGTTCTGCAGACCACCTCGGCCTCCGCCATTGTTGTTGTTACCACCGCCATTATTGTTGTTACCACCGCCATTGTTGTTCTTACCACCGCCATTGTTGTTCTTACCACCGCCATTGTTGTTGTTACCACCGACGGTGAAGCGAACGCAGTCATCTTGGGCACCACGCTGGGCGATAGGCATAAGGACGGGCTGATGGTTGGCAGCAGAAGCCATGCTGCACAGGCGGTAAGCCCCAGGGGGAAGACCGCCGGCGACCCTGGCCGAGAGAAGACCCTTGTTGTTGCCGGCGTCGTTGATGCCCTTGAAGAAGACAAACTTCTGGGGGTCCAGAGGCTGCTTGGGGTTGAGGGTGTCCAAGGCCTGGACAGTGACGTGGGTGTGGCCAATGACAAAGCCCTGCCCGGTGACGTCTTGAGGTCCCGCGTAGTAATTGCTGGTAGCGTTAACGAAGAAGCCGGCCACAAAGTTGGCCATTTGCACCAGGATGTCGAAATCCACCTTGGGAGGGAGGTTATCGCCATTCTGGGGTTGGACAAAGATACTAGAGACCATCTTGTCGACGGCGGGAATGTTGCCCATGGCTACACAGCAATGTCAATAAACTGCGTGGATGCAACTACACTGTGAAACTTACGTATACCGTTGCAAGATCCTTCGCGGACCTGAGCACCGTTGGTCAAGGTCTTGCCCTGGCAAAAGTTGATAAAGTTGTTGTTGGAACTGTCGGCTCGTTAGTCGTGCCCGTAAAAAGTTCAGGATGTCATTACATACACGGCAGAAGCAGCCTGTTCATCGGAGCCAGGGTTGTTGCCATCGAAGAAGGAGGCTTGTTGCAAAACGCTGGGGTCCAGCTGAAGATTGCCATTACCACCGTTGTTGCCATTGTTGCCACCGTTGTTGCCGTTGTTGCCATTGTTGCCGCCATTATTGCCACCGTTACCACCGTTACCACCGTTACCACCGTTGAAACCACCGTTGAAACCACCGTTGTTGCCATTCTGGCCACCATTGTTGCCATTTTGGCCGCCCTGTCGCTGACCGCCGTTGCGGTTCTGACGACGCTCGAGGGCGGCGCGGACTGGGGAGTGGCGCATCTCAGCAGCGTCGACAACCATGGCCGCGCCCACAAAGGCTGTTAGAATGGCCTTGAGTTGCATGTTGAAGAATATTGTCGTCTAGATGAATCGACTGTGCAAAGGCTAGACAGATTTGTCGTTGAAGCCAAAAGGACAAGAGCAAGCTGTAATAATTCACAATCTATGGTTCCAGACCGAAGATGATTGTAAACGAGAGTCGATGTTGGTGTACAAGTCGTCGGATGTGTGAGCGGGCAAAGGAGAGAACGAACGCGGAAGACAAAAGCGGCCCAGCACGCTCAGAAATAAGATAGTAATACGACCAGCGGTTGAGAAGAAGAAAAGAAGGGATGGAACAAGCGCACAGTCAAGAGAGAGAGGGGAATTATCTTTAAAACGTAAAGAGAGTTCGAATAGAGAGGGGGCGGACAAGAGGGGAATGCCAAGGCCATGCCTTTAAGAACCCCGGCAGCAAAGAGGCAACCGCAGCGGGAAAAGGCAAAAAGATAGCCTAAAAAGGGACGAGACGGAATCTCGGCTCGCCAACTGACAGGGTGGGATGGATTCAGGTCCCCGGGGTGGCAGCGTGCATGAGTGCAAGCAAGCCGGCCCCAAACCGGCACACACGGCCAGTGCCAGGAACTGCAGAGAAGAGGCTCTTTGCTCGAGCATTATCTCATCTCCACGGGGTCAAAACCGGCAGCGGTGGGTACCGTCGGTCGAGATAATCACCGACATTTGCCATGATTGAGCTTGTAAATAGTGTGCGTAGAGCGATAAGCGAGCCGGTGTGTGGCATCTCCATCCATCATCTAGTTACTCGGTCTGTGATGAGATTTCTCGCGTTTGGGCAAGGAGACTGCGCGAAAAGGCAAAAGATGAGATTGTCAGGATTAGAACGGTGTTTCCAAACCAGACGAGTCGCAGCTGCAAGAGCGTGATGCCATGCAGGATCGATTCGGGAATGGCATGGCCTTGTGATTCGTCAAACCCCCGGGGGGGGGGGAGGAGATGTCGTTGGTGGTGGTGGGCCGCAAGCGCCCTGTGAAAACTCGTGAAAGCCTGTGAAAACCCTGCAGTCCCACTATATCGAGGTGCCAAAATCCAGAAAGAGCAAGGATTGCGCCTTCCTGCCAGCCTTCCCAGGCGGCTGCATGCATAAAGTCGCGAGGACCGGCCGCGAGGGCGTCTGAGGTGTAAATAGAGTGTCGCAGAGGTGCGGCAGCCCCTGGTCTGACGTTGGGCGCTCCGGCCAATGGGCGCCGCGCCGACGTCCGGGGCGGCTCCATCGGCCGCATGGCCTCTTACACAGGTGAAGCGCGCCGCGAGACGTGCGGGAGACTCCCTAATTGATGGCGGCCAGACGTCTGAGGATAACTGGACTTGACTGGACGTGAATGATTGAACGGAAACAAGTTGTCGTTTTTTCCCCTGGTTTTTGTCATCTCGTTCCGCCACCTTGTTCTGCGGGCTGCCACTTTGGGGGGCAGCAGCAGCCCCAGCCGCGCACTATAATTCGCAGCTTGTAAATTGGGCCTCGTACATTGCCTCATCTCAGGCTGACCTGGTCGGATGACGAACCGCCACCAGCTATGCGGTGTTGGCCTAGCCTGAGCACCATAGTGTGCGTAAATATGCCCGTTCAACTGCACTGGTGCACGTCTCGTCTCAGGTCTGCTATGTGGGATCGAGTATTCCGTCAATTTCGCACATTAAGAGCTGATCAGACCGGATAGCAATCCCACATGTCTGGGGAATGGAGATTTCGTTGGGCGTCTGTGCCGTGAGCCCGACATGGCTGTTCTGTGCCGAACATGTTGAATGTAAGACGCCCAGCTGCATGAGAAAACGGACTTGGACTTGTGCCGGTCATTTCTAGATTTGCGGATTTTCAGTTACAGTTAACCAAGTCCAAACTGATTTCTGTCGATTGATCAAATCCCCATTCGGATAATCCGGCATGGTGCCGTCACGGACGCTCTTCTCGGCGCCGACCTTGGCAGACACTCATTGCCAAGATATTTGGCAGCACGTCGCTCTGAAACACCCATCATCTAAAATACACGACTGCGGCTTGGACATGTAGAGATTGATGATTGTGGCTGTGTAATTGTGTCAATAAAAGGCAGACTCCTGGTTCATTATCCAATTTGGAATGGCCTCGTCTGATGAGAATCGATTCCGATGACGCGGCTCTTGGGACCATCTGAGTACTGTATTGTAGCAGGTTGATGACAATTATTCCCCGGGCTTTTTGCATCCGCCGTTCGGTAGATGGGGTTTGCATAAACGTCAGTTGGTGTCGCAAATGCTCAAAGGCTATCACAGTATTCGGCCCATTAAAAATATTCAAACCATCAGATCTAAGAGTAACAGAAATCCTATTACAGTTCAACTTGAGTCGCACTGCCTTGCTTTCGGTGTGCATTGTACTCTTCAGCAATCTTATCGAGCAGAGCCGCCATTCTATAGCCAGCCAGAGCAACTTGCTTCTCCAAGATTGGTGCGGCGTCCTCGTAGTACTGGCCGCTCAGCTCCTGGTCTTGGATGGTCTCGGGGCCTTGTGGAAGAACTTTGCTCTTTTTAGCGCGGCGGTCAAAACAGACTCGGAAACGTTGTGCGACTCACCATGCGAACAGACGAGGGCGTTGGCCTCGCGCGACCACGCCAGCGCTGTACCATTAGTATCGGCCAGATTAATGTCCTTTATCCATGACCCCTTCTCGTCAGCCCACTGTCCATGGCTAATCTCGTCGGTGAGGTGCGTCGCCCAGCGCTTCGCCAAAGGATAGGGCTTGCCGTGCAGGCCGCCCAGCCACTTTTCTAGGATGGAGCTGTCCCAGACGTGGTGCAGGTTGATCTCACGACCACCCCAGCGGACTAGAATACCATTGCCGCCACGGGCAACGTCCTCGTTGTGCAGCGGCTGGTGCAGATCACCGACGAAATGGACGACAAACTTGGCAGCCTGCGCGCGGCGCCACGCGGGCAGCTTGTCATCGTAAAGCTGCTCGGTGTAGTTTGTGAGTGACGAGACGACGCACCCAGTCTGCTTGCAGTCGCGCTCCAAATCTACGTTGCACGAGTGCGGCGGTTGGTCGTGGGCATCGATGAAGTGAAATGTGCTGGTGAACTTGCCCCATTTCGTGTAGCGGATCGAGTCGGCCCAGCTGGCTACGGAAGCGAGGTAGTCGTCATCGGTGCGCTTGAGAAGCTCCTTCAGATAGGCCTCGGTGGAGTTTGCGATGAAGTTGCTGGCAATGTAGGCCGTGGTAATGTGCCCCAGACCTGGGCGCGCGGGTCAGTGATGGACATGGAAGAGCGCGCCGGATGACTTCAGCGCGGAGAACAAGGAGTAGTGTAGCATACTTCCCCAAGCCGATACTGCAGGCAGCGCGAGGAGGCCGCACGTTACGGCAGCGTTGAGTCTCATGTTGACACCGTTGCGCGGGGATGGGTATGGGATGGTAAAATAGTGTTGATGTCGCAACACACAGCGTTCTAACTATGTATTTATTTTTCAGGAATTCGACGGGGGAAAAAAGGCGCATTTGGCCGCCTGAATAGGCCGCAGACGTGTTGTGATGATGGAACGACCGCATGCGCCAAAGAATTGAGGAGTGAAGCCTACAGCCACTGTAATAAGCGAATTGAGGCCGAAAACAACGACCCACGTGAAACGAAAGTGTGCTCACGCGCACGCGCACGTCAGTGCAGAGACGCTTTCGGACGGTACAGCGCTAAAAGAAAAAGAAAAAAAAGGTTCGAATCATCTTTTGCTGCCTGGTTGTCCTTGTCAAATTTTGAAATTATGTTGGGCAGATTGGCTAAACTTCATTTGTGCAACGTCGGGCCGCCTCCTTCTCATCGCCTAGCAGCGAATTGGGTCAACACAGTACCTAGTCAAGGGAACTGGGGTATCGGGCACGTCTGCATTTGAACTTGTCTTAAATACGATGATGCTTTACCAGCCACCAAGGCCCGATAGGGGCAATACTGCTGATGCAGCCGCCGTCTGGCATGGCGCAGCGGTTATCATCTTGGACCTTGAAGGTTCAAAGAGTATTCAATAGAGATTGAAATTTGCAACTGGAAAAAAATCAGAACCCATGCAATGCAGCTTGGTGCAGCCCACCCCGACCAAATACGTCTTTTGACGCACCTCTGTGTTGCTCAACCTCAGCTGCCCCTCCCTCTTGCTTTACCGGATGGTGCTCCTGCAAGCGTCGCCAAACTACAGACTCAGCACCCCGAGTGCATGATGAAGTTACTAAGATGTGACGATGCCGGCAACTACAGCTATGGATTTGTAGAGCCATGCGCAGAAAGCTTGAGTGCGTGTGAATATCAAGGGTACAGCATAGCTGTTTGCACTCGTGGGCCAAGCTTGCTCTCAACGAGGGGCAAGATGCTAGTCTGAACCGCCTCGCACTCGAATGTGTTGCTAGCTGCGTTATGCAGCAGCTTATTGATGGCCTCCCGAATAAAGATGACGCCTCCCAGGCCTTGCGACTCGAAAGGCGGCTGCTGTCACATGCAAAGATCTCCTCTGCCCGCAATCAAGACCGGATTGAGGACTCGGACCAGCTAATTCTTCACGCCTTGGGTCAGCTGTACACAAGTCATGAATTAGCTGTTCGAGGCTGCGAACATACTTATGGACCAGACCATGTGAACACTTGGACCTTCCTTGCTAGACTCGGCATAACCTTCAGTCTACAATGCAGAATGCAGGGGGCCGAGGATACTCTGCTGCGAGCACTTTGCGGGCAACAACAGTTACTCGGTACTGAGCATCCGTTCCTGGTCGTCACACTTAACGGCTTAGCTTTCTTGTGTTCAATACAGGGCCGGCTTGAAGAGGCGAAAACCATGTATCGGAGGGTGATACAAATACAGGAAAGACATTGGTGGCCAGTTGCTTCGAAAGGACTCTGCGGCCTGAAAACGATAGCATTGCTGAACTCTGATCAACACAACACGGAGAAGACTGAGCAGATTCTCTGGGATATTCTGAAGATATCTGGTCAGAACAATCAAAATTATTCATCGACTCAAGGGGCGCTTGGTTGCCTTGGAAACCTGTACATGCTTCAAGAGAAGCTGCCGGAAGCGGAAAACATATTTCTGAAAGCACTTGGTGAGCCAAAGAGGCTGCCTGAAGTGCAACGTCCAGATGCCCTTTATACAATGTCAGGTTTAGCGGACCTGTATCTATCTCGAGGAAAGCTACAAGAAGCTGAAGCTCTGGGTCTGAAAGTAGTTCGAGGATATGAAGAGATTCTGGGCAGAGATACCATAACGACGGCTTTTGTGCTCCTCCAACTAGGAAGTGTATACCTCGCCCAGAGGCGATTTGAGGAGGCAAGAAGATCTACCTCGAGATCCTGAAAAAGCCGATGAGAAGACACGGGACAGAACCCCATACTGCGATGTTTGCCGCACTGGACCTGGGATAGTTGTACCATATTCAAAGCCAGTTACACGAAGCCGAGGCCATGTTTCGGCGCGCCCTCGGTGGCTTTGAAGCAATGCTCGGACCGAACCACAAGCAAACGCTGGGGCTGGTGTCGAGGCTCGGCCATTTGTGCGTGGAGCAGCATCGGGCGGACAAGGCCGAGTCGCTGTTGGCGCGCGCGCTCCGCGGTTATGAGGAAACTATTGAGCCGGCGGGCTTTGCGCAGTCCCGAGAAGCGCTCCAGGCCGTGGCAGATATGGGCATGCTACGACTGAGCCAGGGCCAGCAGCGCGAGGCACGCGGGTACCTTCGGCGTGCGCACGACGGCTACATGACGCTTCTCGGGCCGGATCATGCAAAAACGCGTCAAATACAGAGGGTCCTGCGCGAGTTGGAATGGCTGTCTGTCTTTGATTAACGGCGAAATTTGTTGATGATGGGGTTGGCGGCTCTGGCTGGTGCCAGCCCTGCCACTCTGCACATTCATCACCGAACCCAATGGCAGCGCTTTCCTCTGTTCGAAAAAACCTGACTGTGTGCAAATCTCCAAACAGCAGATGATGCGTTTGCAGACGAGTTTCGAGATGGAGTACGCCACATCTTAAGTCAGCCTACATTGCACAAACACGATAGCGGCGAACGGGGCGCGAAAAAATGGGCGGTGAAGGTTGGTGATGCAGGCCTCGCCCCGAAGGGTGCGAAAACTGCTTATTGTTGAGACAATGCCAGGTGTTACCCCGACCCCACGTTGTTGGCACATGTCGCAGATGTGTAGCTGCAGATGCGAGATGGCATATGACGTACCGTCCTGTGGCTATGGACGGTGTCTTGTCAGTGGACAGAGACTAATTGTGGCGTATCTCGTGGAGGATTGACAATACATTCCGGCACTTGAATACATTTTTAAATATTCAGTTCGTAGGGTTTTCAATAAGCCTATTTTCGCTTTTTCGCCATATCGTATTTATATTCTGCTTCTTTATCTTGTCAAAATACCTGTACTCTCAAGCCTCCCCGAAGCCGGCAGCTAAAGTGACAACCAACCCGCTGAATCATACCTCAGCAGCCAATGAGAGCATCGCTTTTTACCAATCTGCCCCACACCGCGATAAGGACTCGCTCGGGGAACCCGTTCGTATGACAATCTACAGAACCGCAGCGCCAAACCTGACCTCGTGAACCCCGACCACTTGACCGCCCAACAATCGATCGTCGTTTCTACAAAACCTCGGACCTTTTATATACATTTTCTGCGGTGGAAACTTGCTGATTGAAATCTATTACACCTTTTCTCCCACTTGACGCGGCGCCAGCAGGTTGTCGCTGCACGCCTTGACTGCTGCAGTTTATAACATTTTTCGCCCATCTCCAGCAATGGGCTTCCCTCTCGCGGGCCTGGCTGCCATGGCCTCGCCGCACGACGGCATGCCGCTACCTGAAGCTATTTCTGGCATCTTTGGCAGCATCAGCATGGCTTCGTGGATTTGTCTCATGGTGCGCCTGCCGCAAATTCTTTTTAATTGCCGGACTCGAACACTGACCAGGCTCTAGTTGCCGCAAATGTTTGCCAATTACAAGGCCAAGAGCGCCGACGGCATCAGCATGGCCTTTCTGTTTGTCTGGATGCTCGGCGATATAACCAATCTTCTCGGTATGTTTCATTTCGTGCCAGAGACTATTCTACGCTAATCTCGCCCGGCAACAGGCGCCTTCTTCACCCACCTCGCCCCGACCGCCATTGCCCTCGCCTGCTACTTTTGCGTCGCCGACTTCGTCCTCATCTCGCAGTGCCTGTACTACAACAGCCTCAACCGCCGAAAGGCCGCCCGCGCCGCTGCTGTTCATCCCCACGCGACTGAGGACGCGCCGCTGCTGGCCCGTCGCCGCAGCGAGGAGTCGCGCCGCCGTCGCGCGAGCCACTCCTCCCAGACCAAGATGTCCATTGGCGACGACGTCCTCGACACGAAGCCCTGGGTGCAGAACCTCGTCAGCCTGGTCGCCGTCTACGTGATTGGCTTCCTTGGCTGGTTCATCTCCTACAAGGCCGGCGCGTGGAAGTCGGATCCCGCCCTACCCTCGAACCCGGATGAGGAGAGGACGACGCTCGAGTTTATCGGCTTGATTTTGGGCTATGCCAGCGCCTTTTTCTACCTTGCGTACGTACCATGCGTAGACTCGAAAAAAAAAAAGGAACATAGCATTGCTAACCATTTCCAGCGCCCGTGTGCCTCAAATCATCAAAAACTACCGCGAAAAGTCGTGCGAGGGTAGGCCTCCCACCTTCCCCCCACCTGGTACATGCTAAATAATGAATTGTTGCAGGTCTCTCGTTGCTCTTCTTCCTCCTCTCGCTCACCGGAAACGCCACCTACGGCGCCAGCCTAGTCGCCTACTCCCAAGACACAAAGTATCTGCTTAATGCTGTGCCCTGGCTACTTGGCTCGCTCGGTACCATCTTCGAGGATTCCCTCATTTTTGTCCAGTTTCACATTTACGCCAACAGCGCGCGCGTCTCCAACTCGTCGGTATGAAGGGAGAATAGTATTGAGACTTGTCTTGCATGCTGCATTGAATGTACGACTCATTTCAGAGTAATTCGGGTGGATCTCTGCATTTCTAGGTTGAGATTTTTGTCAGGATCTGCACACGGCGTTGTCTGCTCTGTCGCTGGGCTAGCATGCCTTGCCTCGAATCGGCTTTCCGACCTTTTTCATTTTTTACATCATGTATCAGGATTTATGACATTGTGGTAGTTGGTTAACGACCTATGAGTACCCTACGGGGATACCATTTATTAAAGCTATGAAAAAATTCATCTTTACTGTCACCAGTGTGATAAATATGTCGTGCTACGATAAACGTGAACGCCCATCAGGCCTGGTTGCACCCACAGAAGTGTGGATCGGCATTTTTCCAGCGACAGTAATAAAAGCGCGGACCGGGCAGGCACTGGCAGGTGGCAGGACCCCCGATATTTGCTAGTGGCGAGTCTGGCGACACTCCGATGGCGGGGCACCAAGGTGCTTTATGGCGGGGCATCTGTTTGCCCTTGAGTCTTTACCAAAAATATTCTGCAGACAACATTGATACTGCCTTGCATCTTTTTCTCTGTATCTTACAATTTTTGAGACGTTCAAACAAGTCATAGCTTGATTTCTGTCTATACCCGTCTCAATGGCTACGCAACTACCTCCCAAGAAGTGCGGTACGTCTACCCCTCGACCCCACCTCTGATTCCGTCCGCAATTGCCTCGTGCCTCGAAGCTCTTCTCTGTCAACTCCAAGCGACGAAAGACGAACGACCGAATATTACTAACTAAGTATGTGAAAAAGGCGTGCTTGGCGCGACTGGTTCCGTCGGCCAGCGCTTCATTCTTCTCCTCGCCAAACATCCCTCACTTGTACTTCACGCCATCGGCGCCTCATCGCGCTCCGCCGGCAAGACCTACAAGGACGCCGTCCGCTGGAAGCAGGCCTCGCCCATGGGCAAGGTCGCCGATATGGTGGTGCGCGATTGCAAGGCTAGCGAGTTTGCCGACTGTGACGTCGTCTTTTCCGGCCTCGACTCTGACGTGGCCGGCGATATTGGTTCGCGTCTCCCGCTCCGGTCCTCACGTCCAAGGATTTCCCTAATTAACCCTCTGCAGAGATGGAGTTCCTCAAGGCCGAGATCCCCGTGTTCTCCAACGCCAAAAACTACCGCCGCGATCCCCTCGTGCCGCTCGTCGTCCCGACCGTCAACCTCACTCACCTCGACCTGATCCCGCACCAGCGCTCCGTGCACAAGCTCTCCAAGGGATTCCTTGTATGTAACTCCAACTGCGCCGTCATTGGGCTCGTTATCCCCTTTGCCGCGCTGCAGGCCGCGTTCGGCCCCATCGACCTCGTCAGCATCGTCACCCTGCAGGCCGTCTCAGGCGCCGGCTACCCAGGCGTCTCGTCTATGGACGTGCTCGACAACATCGTGCCGTATATCCAGGGCGAGGAGGATAAGCTCGAGACGGAGGCGCGCAAGATCCTCGGCAGCCTCGACACCACCAAGACGGCATTTGTCGAACAGGACGGCCTGCGTGTCTCGGCCGCCTGCAACCGCGTCCCAGTCCTCGACGGCCACACGGCCTGCGTCAGCCTCAAGTTCAAGAATCAGCCCGCGCCATCGGCGGAGGCGGTCAAGAAGGCGCTGCGCGAGTACACGTGCGAAGCACAGGCACTGGGCTGCCCGTCGGCACCGGAGCCGCCGATTGCGGTGTTTGAGGAGAATGATCGCCCGCAGCCCCGTCTGGACCGTGACCTGGGCAATGGGTACACTGTCAGCGTTGGCCGCGTGCGCGAGGACGAGAGCGGTATTTTTGATCTCAAGTTTGTTGCTCTAAGTCACAACAGTAAGTGTCGAGCTTCGCAGAGTCGTCGTAAGATGCTAACAAATACATAGCCGTCATTGGAGCTGCCGGGTCGTCCATTTTGAATGCCGAGGCCGCCATTCTCAAGGGCTACATCTAAATACCATTAGCCTGTCATTTACAAAGATACATCCGCATATAGAATACACTGGTCAAAAAATGTCGAGAAAAAACTCATTTGATTATGCCACGATGCTCGACGGAAATATGCCGTTGATCTAGGGTATGTCGTACAACGGCTCCTTGAAATATTTACGATGGGCCCTCCTCGTTGACGGGACATTGTCGCTGTAGCTAGTTTTTCAGATCGAAAGCGCAAAGAATGTCACCGAAGCATAAAAATATATGACAATTTTTCAACTTCCTTTCTATTTTCCGACAACAGGTCTGGTTGGCGCGCCTTTCGGTTGAGCTAATCCTCATATTGAAAAAGCACAGCCTCTTCCGACTGCATCTCATAGTTGTCGTACATCATATTCTCTTCCAGCCGCGCCATCTCTATGTCATGAGCCAATGCTTTCGCTTCGATTCTGTAGATCAGATGTTAGCAGGGACAGACGGTGGAAGTACCGAGGAGACCTTACTTGATCGTCATCTCAACTATGAAAAAAAAGATGCCCCAGAGAAGAAGACATGAGAGGATCGGCTTGTAGTGGTCAATAACAAACTCTCTGTATGACTTGGTGGCTAGACTCTCCTTGGTGCAGCGCAGCTCATCTCCATGGAGAGCATTTTCGCGGCACTTCCAGCCGGTAACGCTTCCGTCTTCAAGGTTGCGGATGCCGTACACGACTGTGGGAGGAGCTTTGCTGAAGGACTCGTGGTCTTTTGAAACGTGGGCTGCTTGACGGCTGGTATCATTCTGGGGGTTCAGGATGATTTGCTCCGGGGCGGGAACAGCCACTGCGACGCCCGCAGCGAATGCTACAATGGTAGATAATCTCATGTTGATGGCTGGTTTAGGGACGGTACAAATTCGATGACTCAGGTTCGATGGTCGCTTCTCTCTTGTCCCGGCGTCACAACTGCGGAATGTTGTTCAGTGAGAGACTATCTTGTTGCAAAAATCTCCAAACTGCTCAAAACGAACAGGCATTTTTTTTTAAAAAAAAATAAATAAAAATGATAGATTATAAATTCGCGATTCAAGCCACACATGCGACATGCTTTCAGTGGCGGCAAGCCAGACAAAGTTATCTCGGTGGCGCTGCGATTTTATGAGCAATGTTGGAGGTAGAGCCAATGTGACGATGGCCTCAGATTCAATTAATAAGAATAGCAATATAATCATTCGTGAGTAGCGTCACTTATGCCCAAGAGCCTTATAAGAAGCTATATTCAAGCTGCACCAGGACTCGAGGATACATATCAAAATCTGATAGTAGTTAGACAGACGTGATGGTGTACATGTGTTTTTGGTGGCGCCAGGCCTTCAAACCTTTACACAAGTCATATCTATCCTCGGCCGATACTGTGCAGTCGTTGAGGAAGGTGGCCGGTGACTGGCTGAAAACTGGGCGCGGCATGTGAATATTCTACAGCCAGTCCACGATTTTCAAACTAATCACACATTGTACAAAGCCCATTGAATGGTAGTTGCTAATAAATATTTGATCGATGCCTTCGTTCGTTGCTGCGTGAGATGGCGCACTTCTAAGTATTTAGTCGGCCCGGCAGGGCTGGCTCTCCACTCTTTGACCTGCCTCATCGCCACCTCAACTCATCTGGAAACCCAGAGCGACGTTGTTGTCTACGTGCAGTTCAACTTCAAAACATCGAGGCAAAGCCCTCCTCCACGAGTTGCGCAGAATATTGCGATCATTTTATTCATATTCGTCGGCTTCTGCTCGTCCACCGGCCAGTTGCCTGTCCAGGCTGCGACCACTAACCCCCCCGCGCCTTCGACCCCTTGGAATTGCTTGCAAGGTTGACGAGGCCCACGGAAATACACGATATCCGCCCCTATGCGAGTACGAAAATAGCATTCAGACTACAGTAAGGGGTAGCTACCCAGTGCGCCCGCGACATGCCGTCACCGACAGACGACGAGATACCGTTCCCGCCGCTGAGCAGCCACCACCGCTCCCACCTCTCGCCCAACGATGCCTGCATATCGCCCCCGCGTCGGTATGACGGTGCCGGCGGCGACGGCGCGTCCGACTCTGCGATGCGTCTTCGGCGGCTCAATGGCGAGCGCAGCGGGAGCCGACGGCGGAAGCGAACCTGGAAGAAGCTCATGTGGGTGAAGCAGTCATGTACGCTTTACCGCGGCCCTCTTTGCTGGCACAAGAAAAAAATACATCAACTGACGAGACGACGCGCGCAGACCCCGACAACTACACCGATCAGGCCACGTTTCTCGAAAACCTGCAGCGCAACCCACGGCTGAAGCCCTACGACTTTTGGCCGCTCGTCGCTGACTCGACCGTCATCCTGCAGCACGTCTGCTCCGTCATCATCTTCATTGTCAGCTTCGTCGCCATCTTTCACTCGCGCGTGTCGCCCGTCTCCGTCGCCAGCTGGAGCTCCGTTGGCACTTTTGCCGGATGGATCCTCTGGGAGCGCTGGGTCGCCGAGGAGGAGGATCTCGAGGAGGAGCAGCTGATGAACCCGTCGACGACCGCTGCCGGCGCCGTCGCTGCTGCCTCTGCGCCCACCACCGCGGCGGCCGTGACGAGGCCGGCGGTGCCGCCTACACGTCGCAGGACGCGCGCCGGCAGCTTGCGTAGGCCCGTGCTGCCCATCCCGCCCCCGTCTACGGCAGGCTCGTCGGCCGCGAGCTCCACGACGAATCTCGAGCTCGGCGTTGCGTCGGGTCGAACTCCGGCCGGCAACGTCACCGGCAACGACCAGCTCGGGGCGCCGAAACGGCCCTCGCTCCCGCCGCGCATCTCTGGCCCCGTTCCGGAGCTGCGAATCGAGTATCCCGCCGACCCGCCCGACGAGGAGAGCCGCGTCATGCAGCGTCTGAGCACCATCAAGTCGGCCATGCTTATTTACTCGACGCTGCTGGGCCTCAGCCCGATCCTCAAGTCGCTGACCAAGTCGACGTCGAGCGACAGCATCTGGGCCATCTCTTTTTGGCTGCTCGCCATCAACATCTTCTTCTTCGACTACTCTGGCGGCGTCGGCGTCAAGTTCCCGGCCTCGCTGTCCACCAACGCCGCGCTCATGGCCTCGACGGTGCTCGCCAGCCGCCTGCCCGACACCACGCAGGTGTTTTCGCTGACGCTATTCAGCATACAAGTGTTTGGCCTGTTTCCCGTGTTTCGCAGGCACGTGCGCCACCGCTCCTGGAAGTATCACGTCCTGCTGAGCCTGCTGCTCGTGCTCGGCGCGGGCCTGGGCGTCGGCATGGTCCTGGGCGACGTCGACGGCAGCGGCGCCTGGCCGTGGAAGAGGGGCATTGTTGGCATGGTCGTGAGCCTGCTGATGGCGGCGCTGGCTGCTGGAGGCTGCAGCTGGTGGTTGATCGGGCTGCAAAAGTACAAGAATGAGATTCGAGGCCCGTGGGACCCGGCCAGACCCATCATCATGAGCAGGCCTCGATGGGACTGAGGTCGAGGTCACGCTCAATACACATATACACACATTATGCAATAACAAAGCACGACACTACAGAGACGGTAATACATAATAATCATTTCATTATTCGCCTACGTTGTTCGTGTCATGCCAGTGACCCATCTACACATGTTCGATATCGAGCACCCACATCCGCTCATCCCCCACCACCTCGTACTGCATGCTCACCCGCCACGGGTAATCCTCCATGCGCAATCCCCCGCGCAGCCGGTCCCCGCGAAACAGAAAGTCGCTTCGCGGCACCGTCATCCAGGACGCGTGCAGCATGGCCTCGATCGAGTTGGGCGGGATTGGGGGTCGCGCGCCTGGGCTCGACAGCATGCCGCCGTACTGCGCCACCGGGTTGAAGTCGGCATCGAAGCCGACCTTGAGCGTGTAGCTGCGTTTCGCAGTGCGCAGCCACAGTGCCGCCACGGTGCCACCGCCGCCGGCTGGCAGCGTCACGATGCGCGCAGCGTCGTCCCATGCCCGGCCGCCAGCCGCCAGATACACGTCGGACAGAGGATAGTCTGGGTCAGTCGGGTCCGGGACGGTGATGACGCGGATTGGCAGCGTGCGGATGTGGAAGCCGTATACGGGCGTCGGAGCGGCGGCGGCGGCGACCGGGACTACGCTCGGGTGCAGGGCAATGGTGCAAGTAGTGTTGTTGGCTACTGACGAGGAGGAAGCGGTAGTAGCGCCTGGGGCTTCTCGCTTCGTTCGGATCCGCGCCGGCTCCGTGTCCCGCTGGCGAACGTATATCTTGCGGAATGTCGGCGCCAGGCCCTGCGCAAAGGCCTGCAGCGCTTTGCTCTCGCCGCCGCCGTCGCTGAACCGCACACGCGCATACTGTCCAGGTTCCGACAGCATGCGCAGGTAGATGCCGACGCGGCTGTCCTGTTGGGTTGCATTCTCGCAGTCGAGCGCTGCCAGAAACGTCTCCGGGCCCCACGGCACCATGGGCATCTCAAGCGAGAGTCCACGGTTCGTCATGCTATACGGCTGGCGGTTCCAGCGCTGGTGCGGCTCAACGAGGTCAGCGCAGCCTGCAAAGTCGGCCGGCGAGCGCGCCAGCAGGCCCGTCGGTCCCTGCTCCTCGTCGACACCGGCGCTCCACGCAAACAACGACTGGTCGTCCGAGGCCTTCATAATTTCCTCCTGCAAGCGGCGAAAGGCGCGCGCGCCGCCCTCACCGTACAGCATGGGCATGTTGACGCCAAACAGGCCGAGGAGGCTGTAGGCGCGGTCCTCGAGGCGCGTGGTGGTGCGGTCGGCCGCCCAGGCCATGCGCTGCGCGACGCTGCGATCAGTGAGGGCAACGTCGCCGCGGAGCACGGCGATGTCAATGCGCGTGACGGCCGAGATGCGCTCAGTGAGCGGCGCCTCATCGCGGCTGCCGAGCGGCTGCCAGGCGGAGTCGTAGAAGACGACGTGGGCGGGGGCGAGCAGCTCCTGCAGGGTCCAGCCGCGGGTGAACCAGGCGCTGCGGTCAAAGACGGCGGCGGGCACGTCGGAGAGAAGGGCATAGCAGAGCGTCGCGTCGCGGTACCAGGCGTACATGGAGTTGATGGCCTCGTTGAGCTCGGCCGACGAGGTCTTGTCTATGCAGCAGGTGTCGACCCAGGCGTAGGCGAGGCCATCCCGGACGGCTTGCGCGCAGCATTCCCGAATCTTGGCATAGCCGGCCTTGGAGGCGGCGAGGCCGGATTGCAGGTCCTGGAAGGAGACCTCGTCGTCAAGCCAGCGGTGGGAAAGGATGGCGTATTCGGGAATGGCGCTGCCGAAAAATTCTTCAACCTCGAGGGTAGATGTGTTGAGGAGTTTCATTTTGCGTCAATCGCGAGCTTATGCGTTGTTTTCACAACGGTGATTAACAGGCGTGGCGAGTGCAGGCCCGTTGAACCCACGGATAGCAGATGCTTCCCCAGCATGCTTGCCATTTCTTCACCTCGGCGTGCTTGCCTGCCTGTTTGATGACCCATGGCTTCAGCTTTCGCACGCCAATGGAAGAAAGTCCATCTTATTATGGGATTTCGTTCAGCTGTGGTGCCATATCTTCAGCCGCACTTGAGGCTTCCACATAGTAGCCCTTTGTTTGAAGCCTAGTGTGACTCGACAACCGCCATTGCTCCAAAGTGAGGCATCACGAAAGCATCCCAAGCACATACCAGTAACGAGTAGTACACAGCTGCGTCGAGGTAAGTCTGTCGTTGACGGCTCGCACGTCAGACGGCCAACCTCCGGAGTATTGGACAAGGAAATTGGGCAATCTCAGCAGCCAGGCACCTGGCTAGCGGAGCCACTACGTCTCAGCTCCGGTGAAGATCAGTGCACCAGATAAATTTAAACAATTTTATAAAAAGTAATTCGATGTTGCAACATAATCTAAACAATGTGCCAGACTGCCAGTCTTTCCATGGCCATGGCGAGCGCGACTTGACATCTAGCAAACAAGGTCAAGAGTGCTTCGTAGTGCGCCGTTTCACACTTGTCGATCACGGCAGGCTAGTGTATACCGTTAAAATTGCAGGACGTACCTTTGAATGTGCCTTGTTCCTTGAAAATAGTAGTATCTTGTCCTTGTGACGAAAGAGCAAAGTTGGATCTACATCGTTGAAGCTGCGCACTGGGTCTTCTGCCGACTTGCCAAGCATACGCCGCACGCGGTAACCCCGTACCTAGATGGCATTGACCCCGGCAGTAGCAATACATAGCAGCAGATGGTACATAGCTACATTGGATCTCTCGCTCTAAATTATTGAATATTCACGTGCGATAGTTGCGGCTGTGACGAACGACATCTTACTCAAAAACTCTGCGTTCGCAGTCACGAGAAGGGATACTGATATCGTTCGTCATGGACATGGCCATGCAGACTGGCGCCGAACATGCCGTCAGCTGTGGCCTTCGAAGCACGCGCCTGTCTCTTAGAGGGGCTCAACTGTCGGCTCCCCGTGTGAATGTCGACTCGCCTTGAACCTTGCGAAGTGTGCACGCTGTCGCCCGTGTTGCCAGCCTGCATCTATTCAAGCCAGATCTTGTCAGAATAGAAGGAGACAGCACTTGCCAGCCTGCATGCATACGAATACTGCGCCGTCGGGCTGTTACGCAACTGTGCCCATCAGACGTGTAAATACTACGATTAGTATATGCGCGCTGGCTGCAGCTCGGCGGCCCTGGTGGTCTCATCAACTCGTATGCATTTTGGATGGTGAAGGAGGCGGCGGCGATCTACAGTGCACTAGTGCAGAGCCGGGCGCTACGCGGCGATGGTGTGGTTGCCCTGTGCGGCAGCATTGTGGCTCTGTTAATGAAACATACGTGTGTTCAGACGAGACGGAATCAGTCTTGAGGTTGATTGGCATCGAGGAAGAAGTCAATCTTCTTTCGATGTTTACTAGAAGGACCTGTGAGAGCAAAGGAGAGAGGCAGGCGGGCGATCGCCTGGTTCAATGCGAGTGTCGCCTATTCAAACAGCAATCTCATGAGCCCCAGAACAGCGGACAGGTCAGTATTTTAGCGAGGTATCTCTTTCGAAGGCTGGGCAGAACCTGTTGAAGGGCGTGGTAGGGGCATGATGGAGGGCAACGCAGCGAGAGGCTGAGTGTGAAGAACTATTTACATACCTAACTAGAATCGCCGATCTCTGGATTACAAAGGAGTAAAGAGGAGTCCACATACCCCTGGAGGCACAGCGGACCAGTCACAGCGTCTGCACAGGCCTTCTTTTAGGTACATAGGTAACAGCTGTGACGGGCCATTTTTTTTTTTTATTCCCAGTGCCAAGATTTTAATACCAGCAGATGTGCCTCGGTTCGATTTTGGAAGAACCGAAAATGTAAATGGAGTAACTTTGCCGTCGAATCAAGACGCCGCCATCATTTCTATCCAGACAGATTTCCATGACTGCTCCAATGCTCATACTTAGAATATTGGCTGCGGCGGGTCTAGAATCCGGCCCACCCCACTGTCACAGAAACCGTGGCATAGCAACGGGGCCTATTATTACAGCGGGTGACATGGTGACGAATACCAAGCGGATATCAATCCGAGTCAATTCATTTGCTGTCTTGTTTTCCGTTTCTCCAGGGGGTTCCTATTGTCGCGTTGTCCGATCCTCATGTGAGCGAACTGGTTAATAGTACGCATCTACACCAGGACGACGTCGTGACATGAAATTCATCAAGAGAAAACAAGCTCTTGCTAAAAAAGAAGCTGGAAGCTGCCATGTGGGCCCTGGCTCCTCGTATCGTGCCAGGACATCCACCTACGCCGGGGTCGTCGACGTCGCCACCAACCAAATAAAGTGCAGACTGTTGACTGTTCCTGGCAAGTGGCAATTATTCGGCCTGAAACTATCTAATAACGAAAGATTGTTGTGGGATGATTCATGCAACAAAGAAATTGCCACCACGATGGATTTTCGAGCGGGGGGCCGCATGGACAAACGGCCAGAGTCTGCCTGGAGAGTCTGCAACTGCGTGGTGATGGGAAAACGGCAAATGGAACGACATGCAGCTGGTACATAGTAGCCAGCGGCTCTGCCAGCCAGAGTGACGGCTCGCATGCACCCTGCTGCCCCCACACAGGGTTACACACGCCCCAGTTTTCCGCAGTTTTCTGACGGTCCAGCTGGGGTCGGATCGTCGCGACTCGCAGTCATCGCCACGGCCAAGATGCGAACATGCTAGGCACACCCACGCCGCGTTTGCACAGCTGCTTTTCACACAGCACACTGACGACGAACCTTTGGCCAAACATTCAAAGTAGCAGAAAACGTCTGGCGTAGATCTGGATGCTCAGGGAAATTGTGAGGATTACATTCCTCCAACGGCTTCCGCTTGCATCAGTGCTATCCTGGTTCCTGATGGTGTTCAGGTTGCTAAATAGGTACTACAAACCAGGCCCGAAAGCATCTTTAATAACGATTTAACTTCGGGGCTAATAGTCCAGACCAAGCCCCCGTGGCGCCAACTGACTATTTGCTTTGCACCTACTTCTGTACTGCGAAGAATATTTATGGCCTAACAATGGTCCCCTTTTGCCGTGGTGCGGACGCCTCCGGCACTCCGAGCACCACATGCCTGTCTGTACCTGGCCGACGTCGCAGTCTTTGGGCGGCTGACAGTTACAGTTGATGACGCCAGCTTCACCAGCCACAGACACCTCTCCCCCCTCGCCAACACCAGCGACTGACTATTTTGCTGTCTCCCTCGGCCCCCATTCACCATTGTCAGTAATCCGTAATCCGTACGAGCTACCCATTTGCCAGCATCTATTTACGGCCTGCACAGCCCATCACAATCGACATCCACCACCACCCCTTGTTCTCCGAGGGGGGAAAATCCACTCAGCCCACTGTTACCACTGCCAAAGACACCTCGGGGCGGTCCCACAAAGCCCCCATCTCCACCCGCACCACCACCCTTGAGCAGGAGCTCCATGCCTCTTGTTCGCTTCTGGTAATCCTCCCGCCGCTTGTTCCCCCAGCTAACCTTCCAAGAAAAACAAAATACATAAATAGTTAGACGCGCCCAAACTTTTGCTGCTGCGCCTCTCTGGGAGCTTAAAAGGGCCTGCCTCGCCTTCCTCTCCTCGTCCCCTCTGCCCCCCGCTTCCGTTATTCTACATCCACACACATAAGCCACCAGATCTCTCTCCGTCTTCCTACAATCGAATACCAGATTCTCTCCCACGACCTACGCAACAATCAACACCTATCAACATGAAGGGCGCCATCGTTCTCGCCGCTGCTGGCCTTGTTGCCGCTCAGCTCCCTGACCTCTCCAGTGTCCCCCAGTGCGCTGTATGTGCATCGTGACGAATTAGCTCAAAGCAACAGCCTCGACTGACAAACGCGCTACACAGATCACTTGCCTGCTCCCTGCCCTGACCAGCACCGGCTGCGACCTCACCGACCTCACGTGCGCCTGCAAGTCGGATAACCAGGACAAGATCCGCGCCCAGGCCGAGCCCTGCCTTCAGAAGGGCTGCTCCCAGGACGACCTCCAAAAGGCCCTCGCCGCTGCCAACAGCCTCTGCGGCGGCGGTGTCTCTGGCATCCCCTCTGGCTCTGCCACTTCCACTGGTGCTGCCTCGACCGGCTCCCAGTCTACCTCGGCTGGCTCCGCCTCCGAGTCTTCCTCTGCCGTCATTACCAGCAGTGCCACTCCCACCTCTGGCGCCGGCGGTATCGTCCCCCCTGTCACATCTGCTGTCTCCTCCGGCCACAGCACCGCCCTTCCCGGCAACGGCACCGCCACCACCCGCACTTCCAGCCGCAGCGCCTCTGGCTCAAGCAGCGCCTCTGGCTCAAGCAGTGCCACCAGCTCTGGCTCCCAGACCTCCAGCACCGCCCCTGGCACCAACGACGCCGCTGGCCCCGTCGCTGGCGTCGTCGCTGCTATTGCTGCTGCCGTCTTTGCTCTGTAAGCGCTTCACCAGAAGCAATGGATATAATTGGGATACCTAGACAGTGTTGCAAACGGAAAATGTGTGGACTCCCTTTAATACGTGGATTGAATCGGGGAGTCGCCGATGTACGTGAAAGTTCACGTACGAGGATATGAGAAAGGCCCTCATGTGTAAAAGTTGTCACTATGCCATAACGTTAATCAATGTCAATCAATTCAATTGAAAATTGCAGCTGTTGCTACTGGATGATGCATCTCAAGTGACATGTTCATGTCTTAAGTGTGGTACGGATAGTTTGACAGAGCGTGTCTTTGGCATGCCGAGCCGCGCCCGACCTGTCTGGCAATTTGCTAGCATCTGGTGGCTGAAGACTCGAGCGACACGAAGCTCCCATTATGTGGCTGCAGTTGTGTACACCACCACAATCCGCCAGCGCGAAAGTAGGAAAGCAGTTGATGTCATGAAACGGTCTTGCTTGAATCGATCTCACCATCCATATCTATCTTTCGACTCGTGGATGAGGTTGCAACCCTATACACAAAAGAAGCCTCCAACAAAAACAAAAACAAATCACTATCAAGGCAAAGTAGGGAAAGAAGAGGAAATTCAGCTAATCTAGAGGAAGGTGTTCCAGTGGTCTCTTTCGAAAATCCGACGACGGGACCTTATCCAGCAATATGTCAAGATCCGACGGCGAGGCCATTGGGGCCTTGTACAGGTGGACAGAGAATGATTCTGATGCGAGCCTCGACAACAGGCGAGCCTTTGAGGTCCTGGCCTATTCGCGGAGCTGACAGGCGAGATTACTCATATGCTCACTCGGACACGGTGCTATGACAGAACATAAGCTTGCATAGGATGAAACAAAATGCTGGGCCACTGATTCAAGGTGATTATGAGTTATACCCGTCGTAATGTAGAGATAAAGAGACCCTTACAAGTCGTACCCGAATGTGAATCCAGAGTCAGATCGTCTTGGGCACTGCGAGGGTCGAGTGAGGCGGTGGCCGGAGCCGGTTAATCAATAATTACTGGTGTCACAAACTAGGCATCGCCCGAAGACATGACACCACAGTCGGTTAAATTAACTTTGCCGTGACAGTGTAGATTGTGAAGAGGTCATGTACACTCGACAAGATGTGGAAGCCACACTTAACGCCGACATTAGCAAGACAGTGACTACCCTATCACGGCGTGATAACGAGGGAGTCCGTCAGATAAACTACAAAGTAATTTAGTATTTAAAGATCAATCTGCTTCCGATTCAGCTTCGCGTATTGTGTCGGTAGGCGACAGCCTCGAAGTTGTGCATAGGCGCAGAGCGGGGCTACTAAGTGTGTCGAGACGTTGCCCACTGCTGCTTCGATAACTCGGACCTCACAACCAACACAGCTCACACTGCAACGAACCGCAGAGCCAGCCGCAGCCAGCGCCGACTACCTCTACCGACTACCAAACACATGGCGGCTGACCTCAGCGACGTGCACATGGCGTCGCCGCCCACGCTGCCCGAGCAAAACGAGCCGCGCTGGGGCGGCTACTCGCGATTCGAAATCGAGCTCGAGGTAGGCTCACACAGATCCCCTTGCTCCCCCTCCCCCTTCTCTCTTGACCTCTTGTCCTCTTGTTTCTTTCTGCTAACATGTACACGCGCGCATCGCAGTTTGTCCAGTCGCTCGCGAACCCGTTCTACCTCAACCACCTCGCGTCGCAGAAGCTCCTGACCCAGCCAGCGTTTGTCGCCTACCTCGCCTATTTGCGATACTGGAGCCGCCCGCCGTACCTCAAGTACCTGACGTACCCGGGCCCGACGTTGCGTCACCTCGAACTGCTGCAGCAGGAACGCTTCCGGCAGGATATCATGAGCCCGGACCTGGTGGCACGGCTGGTGGAAGAGGGCATGCGCAGCGCGGTGCAGTGGCACAGGGAAGGGGCGGCCTGAGAAGCGATGCTCTAGAACGAGTAAAGCTCAGCATTGAGCTCTGAGAAGCCCTGGAACACGTGCATAAAGGAGGGGAGGGGGGCCTTCTAGCACTCCGCGAACCTGGAGAAAGAGCAAATCGCCGTCCAGCCATTGGATGCTCTGGACCACATGCACGCAAGAGTGACATTCTCTGCACACCACGACATCAAGCCGGCTGCTTGTTTTCGAATGGAGCCCAACTCGTGTCTATGTCAGGGCCGGTGATTTTGGTCTGGTCAAAGCGGATAATGACTCCCTTGGGACTGCGTTTGGCACACCGCGATATCAAGCCAACGTGCTTTTTTTCGAATGTCAAGTTGGGGACTTTTGTCTGGCCAAAGCGATAGATGCCTGAGCTTGGCATGGCCCGGATATCGCAAATCAGAAGCATGAGGCTCGGGACAGGGAGAAGATGGAAAGTAATGAAGCTACGATAACCTGTATAGTCTGTTGGTATATGTGTATAGCACTGAAAGGAAGAAAGGAAAAAGTTCAATTCTTGCAGTGCGCCAAGTTTTATGCAAGTGTACTACGTCGCAAACGCCAATCAATGCACCCCAAAACTCCAAAACAACGAAAGCGTAGAATAATCACAATGAATGCCCGCGGAGTCACCGCCTAGTTTTCCCTCCATCGGTGGCCGCAGGCCATGCACTTGTAGAAGCTCGTCATGGGCTCGTCGGCGCTTCGAATCTGGACCTGGTAAAACGCGGCCTCGAGGCCGTCGCAGTTGTCGGCCGGGCACTGCACGCGGGCCTTTTGCGCATTGTCCCACGCGCCGGGCCCGCCAAAGACGTCCTCTTTTTCCTTGCGCTCGTAGTTGCGCCGCGAGAAGACGGGCTCGGTGATGGTGTGCTCAAACGGGCAGGTGCGGCACTCGAGACGGTTGGTGCCCTGGTTGGTGCGGGAGACGGAGAGAATGTTGGCGCAGTGCGGGCAGACTGCGGATATGTTAGACTGGGTGCGTGTAGGACGGGGGAGGGGGTTTTTTGGGCAAGAGGAGGTGCTTTCGTACAGAGAAGCATCGCGGCGAGGGTTTCGACGGCGGTGCGGTGTAATGAAGAGAGAGACTTCAGGGCGATATCGGGGGTAGGTAGTCGGAGTTATGCGACACGGTCGTATTTTTGTATCTTGTCCTGGGACCGTTTGCGCAAGCAGGCGGCAAGAAAAAGCTGCCTTGTCTTGAATTTTCGAGATGTTGGTGGGGTGGTTGGTGACGATTTTGGCTACGCCCCACCAGTGACTGACAGCTTTGCAGCGATTGCCAACGTGCGTATGATCCTCGTCAGGAATAGTAGAAATTAGTTTAATAAATACAATGTAATCCCGCAATGGCCACTACTCTGGTCTACGGGAACCTCAACGTGTAGTCGAGCACAGTCATTACTTTACACAGGCCAAATGATTTGGCGAAATGCCTGGCATGGACCTGTTACCAGGTAGCACTGTGTATGTAGTTAGGATAGCAACATTATAAACGGCAGTTTGCAAATCGATCATACAGAAACACGCAGAGTGAAGAATCAGACATAGGTTACTTGTCAAGTGAAAAATGTACAAACAGAAGAGGTCTTTATTTTCGTCTTGCAGTGTGGACATAATGCGCCGCGCCGTCATGGCAGAAGCGCCGTTTCAGGTAGCAGTCCCTGATCCCGTGGCAATCCGTGATTCCGTGGCAGTTCGTCAGCCACTCTTTATTACTCTCACAATGGGCTGCTCATTCTCGCCGATCAGCCAACACGACTCGTTTCTTTTCCACCGACCCAATAAAATTAAGGATATAATTTAGCCAGGCTCCCGCTTCATCGGACGGCCCTTGACCACTCACCACAAACACACGCTTGCTAAATAGGAACCTACCTACCCTGGCGTCCCCGCCCTGTCTGCGCCACGCAACGAGGGGCACAGCTTAGCGTCCAAAACGTCACCGTAACAACGCATTTACTGAACCGCCCGCGTTTGCATCTGCCTAGGCGGGGGAAGTTGCATGTAGAACTACACATTCTCTCTGCCGCCATTACTGTATACCGAGACGAAGCGATACGCGCAACTATATCAAAACACGGGACCCGACGCTTATCATCTTTACGACAACAGCCCACGAGCGGCTTCCCCGCGCGACCCAATGGCAGACGAAGAACACGAGGTGAGCTTCGCGTGGCGGAAGCCTTGTGCCGAAAAGCTGCTTGTATGTTTTAGGGACTGACGTGCCGCAGGGCGCCTCGCCAAAGGAGCTCCTCGTCGAGGCCTGCCGCCGCGACAACACCGATCTCCTGACCCAAGTGCTCGCCGGGCGGCCCGATGAGGAGATAGCACGCCTGCTCAACCGCACCACGACCGTCATGGGGAACCACCTCTACCACGAGGCCGCCTCGCGCGGTAACTGTGCGTTTCTCCCGGCCCGCTCATCTTTGCCCCGGTTACATCACTAACACAGAGAGCCAACCAGACGACATCATCGACCTTCTCCTCGACCAGCCCAACTTTGAATGCGACCCCGTCAACCGCCTCGAGGGCGATACACCGCTGCATTCCGCCATCCGCTGGATTAACGCCGAACCTCCCGCGCAGCGCGCCTTTGGTGCCGCCCTCGTCGAAATGATGCTCGAGGCCGGCTCCAACCCGCGGCTGCGCAACAAGGGCGGTTTGACGGCGCAGCAGCTCGTCGACCCGACCAACACGGAGCTGCGCGCGCTGATTGACAAGTACCTATACGCGTCGCAGAATGCGGGTGATTTCGTGGACGCGGTGGGTGTTGCACCGGCGGGTGCGCCGCCGCCGCCGCCGCCGGGGGGACAGGTGCCGCCGTTGCCGGGACAGGCGCCGCCATCGCTGCCGTTGGGGCAGGAGACGGATGATAATGACGAGAATGCTGAATTCAGCGGCAGTGATGACGAGGAGCGCGCAGAGTGGGAAAGGAGGAAACGGGAGAGGGCCCAGAGGTAGCCAGGCAAAAGAAAACATAAAGGGAATACAAGAGTGTGTGGAGAATAAGACAGACCATGGAAAGAAAAACCATGGACACGAATCATGATTCAAGCCATATTTAGTAGCATGTAGATCAATTTACATACGTCACTTTACACATTCAATACTGAGGTACACATTTAGGTATTCGTGCTACAGATTAGGCCATAACCAAGATCAGCACCGAGGCAGCAAACAGCATAGACAGCGAGCAGGCCACTTGGTCACCACTAGACTGCTCAACAGCAGACTGCTTGACAGAGCTGACATAAGAAACATTGCCAAGTCTCCTCACGGATAGCTCCGATAGTTTGCCGCCACTCGCAAGCTCGTACATCTGTGCCGACAGCTGGTTAAGAATATCAGTCGATCGTCCAGCTGGACACCAAATAATCTTCCAACCGCCACCTTTCGGCACGATAAACGTTGAGCTGTGATCGTCAAAAGCAAAGCTGTACGCATCGGGACACACAGCCTTGACAGTTTTGCTGTAAGATGACGGCTTGCAAATATTCGGATCGTGGTATTTGCCAATGCAGCAGTCCCTGTCGCTTCCCGTCGTGACACAAGCACTCTTGCATGGCGAAAATGAGGGCCGACGAATACTGTCGTCTGGGTAGGGATAGATGCCGTCACTGGGCCATTTCGGCGGGAACGCCAAGTTAGTCCACGGACACCATTTGGAGAGCATATCGTTTGTCTCCTTCTTTTCCAGAGGTATAGGATAGGTTTCGTTGGAGTAATAGGTGCCTGTTCGAGAAACATCATACAGCCAACCCGCTGTTGCGACACAGGCCGAGTTTGTAAGATTTGGTGGGATGAAGGATGTATTATCAGACGGAATGTGCTCAATGCCGACGGGGAGATTGTAGCCATCGACGAGCGAAATGTCGTAAAAGGTCTGCATCCCATTCACACCGCCCGCGAGGTTAAACTCCACAAGCGTTGCCGGTACGGCGCCCTATGCTTGTTAGCAGGGCTTGTTGGACCGATGCTGAGTCGAGACTTACACTGAAGTCGCAGTCTAGCTTGGCAAAGCAGTCTCCTGTTTGACAAGCGCAAGAATCACCATTGACAGTGCAGTTTGTGCGTCCCCAGACTCTTCCCTGCCAGTTGGAGCCTACAGACAAATTTTTGCTCTCGCCCGGATTTAGCTCAAAACCACCAGTTCCTGGACCGAGTCCCGCTTGCGTGGCTGTTCCCGGCCATATGGTCGTATCGCACCTGTTGGTAATGACCAACGGGACTGTATCATCGCCGGCCCGAGGCGGGCCTCGACTGGTAACATCCCGACGCGGAGATTGCTCAATGAATTTGGCTTGCCAATTCTCAAGGTCAGCGTAATCAGTACTCGCGCCGATGCATTGAATGAGAGTCAACATGATCCAAAATGGAAGAAGGCAACTGGGCGACGTCGCGAACCAGTCACGCCGGTGAGCAATGGAATCCATATTTATCAGCTGTTGAGGCATCAGCGCTTCAAGCATCGAGTCAAAGAAGCTGAGTTCGTCTCCATCATTTGCGCCTGTTGAGAGGACGGCAGAGGAGACTGCTTCAATACTGCGTTGAGTTGTTAGGATACGGGCTATGCGTGCAGACGCCGTGTTATCGAGGTATATTTCGGCGAGAAACGATGCAAACCAAATGAGTCGACTTCTATAATAGCCGACGCGCAAGGGTTTCAGCACGATTATCTGAGTTATCAAGACTGTTCGCTCTTCATCTGGGTGTACTTTGTACGCAAAGGTTTTTAGTGATACTTGTAAAGCGTGTTCAACAGGGCGAGGTACTGTGGCTGATCTCCGACGGAAGACAGAGCCGTAAACGATGTGTAGATAAGTCGAGGTGCGATGGATAAGAGTGCAGCAAGGTTGAATAGGATTGGGATGGTGGCACCAGGCACAAGAACGTACCAGGCACCTCACCTACAGCGGTTCCCGAAAGGAAAGAGCGGTGCATGGCATCTACCTCGTCGGTTATCCACGCGGTGAAGGGATGGCGAGGAGTCATGCCGCCAAATCAACTCGCAGAAGTGCGTTTATTACGGCACGTTAGCCAAGATAGTAAATGTCTATGAAGATTAAAAATGAACAAACGAATCATCACCATTCATGAAATAATTATAGAAAAAAGCCACTCCATAGTTGCAGCTTCTGCCAAATCCACCAAAACATGCAACATGCAATAACCTTCTGGGTAACACAGCTAGCAGCTGCAACGTGCTTATATGCAGCCCGACAGTGCTCGCAAATACATCCAAATCTCTTTATATAATTCAGGCGCTGTTTGGTATCAATGCTCTTCGTACTTTTTGTCATGCTTCTCACAGCTTAAGAGGCGCACCATCTCCGTGTCAACGGCCTTTTACCTGAATCGGGCGCGGCAGCGGCCCATAACCTCGCCCTGGCATACCAGTTCAGTGCTAAACTCGGAACCGTCGAGAGTCAGGTAGATGTCGAAATAGACGCGGTAAAAAGTTCCTTGTGGCGTGTCCATGCGCTCAAAGTCTTTTTCAAGGTTCTTGCGCGACAAGTCGGATGTAAGGGTGACAACTTCCTTGATGCCTAGTAGCTGTTAGCAATGATTCGCACGCTACGTATCGCAGGACTTACGAGGATCCTTGGTGTATTCGGGACAGACATCGTCATCGCAAGCATAAAGAACATCCTCGTACATGAGGGTGGCGCCAGGGGCGACCTGTCTGAAAAAGGAGACCTTGACAGTCTCGCCGTTTTTGACCTTTTGACCTCTTTGCACAAAAATCTGTCGAGTAAACTTGCAGCGGTCCTTGCCGTCGAGGGAGGGCACGCGGTAAGCCTCAGGATGGTAGCCCTCCTTGAAGGGTTGAAGGGTGCCCATGAGGTAGTGGCGACGGGCAATACGGTGGGTAATAATGCGCTCGCTGATACCGGCAGTGACAGCACCCTTGACAATGGCGGCGACAGAGTCCATGGGACGGACAACCTTGGACTGGAATTGAGGAGGAACGTGAAGCTTGATTTGCTGGAAAAGGTACTCGGAGGCGCCGAAACCACCCACAACCAAGATATTTTGGAGTGTTCTGTTCTGGGCCTGAATGGCAATAATCTGGTTGCGAACAAGCTCGAGAATACGGTTGACGACAGGCTCGAAGCACTGCAGAATCTCCTCATTGGTAAAGGTCATGTAACCTTCTTCGATGCCTGCGTCGGGGTATTCAGCTTCGATACCGACATCGACGGCCCACTTCTGACCGTTATTACGGAAGTCGGCCTTGATTCTGTTCTCAAAGTCCATGATGCACTTGGCGTAGACACGTCCAGCGGTCTTGGAGCCCTCGGGAAGCTTCATCTTGCGGATCTTGGTGCGCAAAATGTTGCTGAAGTTGCGATTGAGGGCCGTAGAACCGCAAGAGTCACCAGAACCGGCGGTGCATTCAGCAACGGTAAAGGGATTCTCCTCTTCGACTTCGTAGGCGATCAAATCGACGGTACCGCCACCGCAATCGACAATCAGGACGGCGTCATGGACCTTCAAGTTCAGAAGACCAGTCTTGGAGCAGAAGAGAGCGGCTGCCTCGGGCTCAGAAACAAGGGTGAGGCGGTTGTCGTTTTCGTCTCGGAGGAAACCAGCCTGAATGGCAGCAGCACGAGTGGCGGCCTTACCAGCATCGTTCCAAATGGCAGGGACGGTTAGATAGTATCGAATATTGCGCTCTTCACGGTTGAAAACTTCACCAAGGGCCTTTTGTAGAGCAATACGCACGGCCTGGCGCAGCTTGAAGAGGTAATCAGCGGCGACGTCAATCTCAGACTTGCCCGGGGGCAGAGGAGGTAGGTTGATTGGGTCGATGTAAGTGTTGCCGCTGAGCATGAGCTGCAGCTTGAACCACTCCACCTTTTGCACGCCAGGCTTGGGGTAGCCGGTAGGGGCGAGGGCATCGGCAATGTCGGGGCCCCAGCCAACAACCTTTTGGTACTGGTCGTAGTAGAGAACGGTGGGAATCTGCAAATGGGCCCGTCAGCGAGACTGCAAGCCTGCGGGGCCAAGACTACGAACCTTTTGCTTGGTATATGAGCCGGCGCCGGGCCATTCTGAAATTATATCTTCTTTGGCTTCGTTGTTGGTTGCAAAGGCGAATGCGACACCAGAAAAGGTTGTACCCTTTTGACAACTGTTAGCTGAGGTTGGGCTGGGGGGGAATGGCCAAATCGGGGTGGCGGGGTATGGGAGAAACTCACGAAATCGATACCAACGATGAGCTGAGCCTTGCTCTGAGTAGAGCCCTCGACTTCGGCACGGTTCTGGCCAAATTGCTGTTGAGCCATGGGTCCGGAAGGCGGAGGAGGACCAGGAGGATAACCGGCCGGGGGAGGATAGCCCTGAGGAGGACCGCCAGGGCCGCCGGGATGACCCATTGGATGACCGCCGCCCATGCCAGGGCCCATGTTGGGCGGGTAACCGAGAGGCGGGCTTGTGGTGATGGGATGGGGGCCGCCAGCCATTTGTGAAGGAGGGGTACGGTTGGGACCTTGGGTGAGAGGACTGGTACGGCCGACAGGCTGACCGGGAGGGCCGGGAGGGTAGTTGGCTGTATAGCTGGGCGGGCGATTGCCAGCCCCGGAATGGTTCATTGAAAGCGATGTGGTCGAGTTGGACGAGGTGAGGGGAGCAAGTCCGGCGAGATTGCCCTGAGGTATTTGGCCTGGAGGAGGAGGGGTATTGGTGGAGGGGAGGCCGTCGACGGTCTGGATGCTGGCGGTGGATTTGCGCTTTCCGAACCCGAAGTTTTTCAGGCGAGAGTTGATCGAGCTCATAAGGAAGAGAGAGCCAAGAGGGAGGAAAAGAGAAAGGGAAAGGAGAAGAAAAAAAGGTGGGAGGAGACGCAGAGCAGAAAAGAAGGATATGAGATGGACGGGGGTGTGTGGGAGAGGAAAAGCCGTGAGCTCGTAAGTAGCAAGGTTGGTAGGGGTAGGTAGGCAGGCAGGTACCTAGGTACCTTAGTAGGTAGTTAGGAGCAGAAACGGGAGACGGGCTTTGGGCGAGTTTGAGTGGGCGAAAGCGCGGCGTTGCAGGTACCTGAATGAGGGGGAGGAATCTAACTAACTAGCCTGGCTGGAGGCTGGAGCAGTAGCAAAGTATTTAGCAAAGCAGCAAAGCGCTCGAGATCAGGCTGGGCGTCAGTGGGCGTGGGTGGAGGTCTAAATTAGATAGGCGTGCGAACCAAAGTGGGTTGACAAGGCGCAGCTGGTGAGGCTACTTGCGGACCAAGGTCGCAGTCTCGCAGATGATGAGACGGGGGTTTTAAATGGGGGTTTAATGGCAGCGAATTCTGCTAAAGACGAGAGTGCGAAAAGGGAAATGACCAAAATTAGGGCGTAGTTTTACCGTTTGCTTAGGATAAAAAAAGACGAAAACTCAAGCGGTGCGCCCAAGGTGATACAAACGTCCTCGGTGCCTTGGTATTTATCAGTAAGTAGATAAATGGCGTGGAGGTTCGCCCAGCGTGTGGTTATACGAGAGGGGCTGAGGTGCTGCGCATCAAGTTCATTGGCCAACCAGCAGTTTCTTTCGGGTCTCCAGCACTGACCAGGTCCTGGGAGGCAGCCCTCGTGGGCGGCCAGGCGGGGGAGCTGCGAGTGCTATTTATTAATAATAAAGAGGTATTTAGGTAATTATCTGGCCCAGCCGCCGTTATCACGTCAAATTCATTTTACCAGGTACATCTACCAGTAAGCCTAGCTGCTTCATGCCGTAAGGCTGGTGCGTGCTATCTTTGAGTCCTTGACTCTTTACTGTTACCAAGTGGCCATGGGTCACTGATTCCAGCTCGTGGACGCCGCACTCATCATCACCCTAATAACACACTACTAACTACACGAGGCGCACACGATAGTTATCCCAGTGCAGAAGCATGTGCATGCGCACCAATATTTAATGCATTGCTCCCAAATATACACGTCAACTTTGACCGTCTATACTTTGCAGCTATTGACATATCTTGCTAATGCCTTCCTTCGCCGTCGGCTCCTGCGGCCATGTCAGCGTCATCGGCCATCGTCGTGAGCGCTCCCGTAAGTTTTAACAACAACCCAAGATGAAATGCAGAGTATCGTTTCATGTTGATTTTCCATCTTAAGCCCAATGCAGACCGACGCTTTGTTGGTGACACTATGTAGAGGATGGAGTGGGGTATGCTTTCTGGCCGCCTGTTCTTGTGCGCGACTCTTCCGTGATGAAGCTGCAGCGTGCGGCTAGAGGTTGGCCTTGGCGCATTTACACATTTACGACACAGGCCGTCGCTTCTCGAAACCCGTTCTGCGATATTGGACCGCTTATTCATCTCGGTCGCATTCGCCGAGCTGTGCCACCTTTGATACGTTTCACAAATGGCAACAACCAGATCCGGGGCTGTTGTGCCTGAACTTGAGCGTTACCGACAGATCGACTTCATACCTAGGCAAAATGGCCAAGACGGGAAACAGTTGCCAGTCAGTGAAATAGGCGTCTTTGTGCAGCTCAGCCTCGTTTCTCTTTGTGGGCCAGGCACTTTTGCCCTCTGCCTCTGTTCAATATGGCTTACTCACGTGATGTTGAATGAGATGTTTTGCGACAATCTTGGATGTATTCTGTGACAATTGCTGAACAATCTGGACCGTGTCAGTGTCATGCCGATTTCGAGTTTACGATCCATTAGTATCAGCCGGATTGGTCATGGTCGAGGCCAACGGAATAGACACGAAATGAAAGCAAAGGGCCGAGGGCGGCTCTGGTTGACGAATCTACCGCCATGGTTACAGTTGTACATGTACTACTTCCCTTGACTGCCTCTGGCTGTTCATTTTGCGGGGGGGAGGGACCGTCCCCCCGACGGGCGCATGCAGTGAGAGAACAAAGCATTCTAATAAACGTTGGCAGCGCTTATTACAGGTAGACGGTGCCATACGTTTCTGGGCAGAGCAGTTACCAGGCCTCATGGACGGAAGTTTACTTGGCGACATCTGCTATTTAACTGATGGGTTCCGTGTACGGAGTAGGCAACCTCAACCGCTACGTGGGTAGTTTTGCAGGTGGAGGTGAGACGCCCCTGCCAGCCGTGGATTGGAATTGATTAGTTAGTGCAGTTGAGCCGACGGCCAGGGAGAGTGGAAAGGTAAACGCATCTGGCCAGACTTCAACGCCGCCTCCATTGTCCTCTCTCAAGTCTACCTACGTTTTTGGAGGGTTTTCGACGTCGAAGCTGCTGAGCGGGTGCTGACGACGATACGATCGGAAAGAAACGGGCTCGAAACTTGATCATGGCTCAGTGAGAGACGACAACACGCGCTGCCCCAGAGACCACAGGCTCAGATTACGGCCCTTTTTTTGCGAATTTCAACGGCCTCGAAGACGGTCCTGCACCTCTTTCGGCCCGTTCCCCATCCGTGGCCAACTACTACCCGCCAAAGAATCCCGGACCAGCATTGTCATACCAATCAGTGGTTTCCTCTGCGCCCATTATTCTCGCTCCCGGGTCTGCGTCATTTGATAGCAATTATTTTCTCCTTCCCCGTGACGGTCGGGCACTTGGTTGTTGGGGCCAGTCTCTCCGTAATTCTGCTGCCCCTGGGGCGGCCGGTTCGGTGAAATTCAGTCTGGGGCCGGGGTACTGCCATCGGAGGAGCCGGGAGAAACACGTCACCGGTCAAGTCGCAAACATTGGCATTCATTGAAAGGAGGAAGAGAAGGAATCCATCAGACGAGAGCGCGCAGTCCGGCGTATTGCCGAGCAGTGTCGAGACAGACGACTCGTCGACCAAGACTGCTACAGGGAGGAGCAGTGCTGCTGCGCTGGCACCCCCACCATTCATCACCACGGCGGCGTCTACAGCAGAGGCTAGCGCCTCGTGGCGCGCTGGCTGGAGGCAGAATGACGCAGCCAAGTCGCAGATAAAGAGGGCGATTGTGGGAAATGCCGTGTCTATAGTTGGAGTTTTGGTGATTTTTGGGGTGAGTTCTTTCTTTCTTCTCTTTCCCCCCTCCCTTCTTGCCTGTCCTTTGTGTTGTTTCGGCTTGTAGCGTGCCCGTTTGCGTGGTTGGTGCTCTGTGGTGGTGGGATTTTTGCTGTTAGAGTCTTGAGCACTCAAGAAGCTACCTCCTAGGTAGCAAGCCCCTGCTGCCACTTGCACTGAAGATGGCGCCCCTTGCTGCCCACTCACCACAAAATGGCACCACCTGCTGCTCCCCGCATCCCCCCAAAGCTCCCCAAAACTCCCCAGACTGGGCTGAGGTAGGCCGCTTTTTACACCTCAGAAGCCCAGGCCAAGCTTGCCCACTGTGGCCACGCCGCCCACGCCGCCCACCCACACCTCGACCGCCCACTCTGTTTGCATCCAGTTCGCCCGCTAACGACTCAGCAAGCTTGCCAGACTTCTTCTAAACGACGCCAAGTTTCTCCTCTCCTACCTCCAACTCTCCCATTCCTCCTCCTCTTCTTCTCCTCACGGCTTCTTCTTCTCCAGACCATTCTTCTCGCCTATAGTCCCCGCCGTCGAACCAGTTTGCCAGAATCCTGCTCCTTTTCCCACTGTACAGCCTGCCTCGTGGCCCCTCAACATGGCCTTGCAAGAAGAAACCAAAAAGGTCGTGTCGCAGTTCGATTTCTCCGACGCCGACATCAACTCCCATGTCGCCGAGTTCATTAAGCAGATGAGTACGTTTTCTCCAATTTCGAAGCGCCCCTCTGCTTGCGTGGCTGCGCAATGGCTAATCACCCTCTACTCAGATACTGGCCTTCAGCAGGACGGAACCAGCCTGAGCCAAATCCCGACCTACGTCACTGCTGTCCCCAATGGCACTGAAAAGGTTCGCCATCCGCCTTTCCCACCTATTCGTCGTCAATCTTACATGCAGTAGGGCCTATACCTTGCCGTCGATCTCGGCGGCACCAACTTCCGCGTCTGCTCAATCATGCTCAATGGTGACACCACCTTCAACCTGACCTACAATAAGGTCGCCATCCCTAAGAAGCTCATGGTTGCCAATACGGCTCGGGAGCTCTTTGCTTTCCTTGCCAAGCAGATTGAGCTTTTCCTTCGCGAGCATCACGCCGAGCATTTCGAAAGCCACGTCCGTCGACGCCACACAGCCAGCACTCCAATGGGCTACCGCGACGAACACATTTTCCGCCTCGGCTTCACATTTAGCTTCCCCGTCCAGCAGCTTGGAATCAATAAGGGTAAGCTTATCCGATGGACCAAGGGTTTCGATATCCCTGATGCCATTGGCAAGGATGTTTGCGCTCTGCTCCAAGATGAGATTGACAGACTCCGACTCCCGGTCAAAGTCGCTGCCCTTGTCAACGATACCGTTGGTACGCTCATGGCCCGCTCCTACACATCGGTTGGCAAGCACCAGTCTATTCTTGGCGCTATTTTCGGCACCGGCACCAATGGGGCGTATATGGAGAAGACTTCCAACATCAAGAAGCCTATCACGGGCGACTACGACACTTCTACCGGCGAAATGGTTGTCAACACCGAATGGGGTTCATTCGACAATCAGCTCAATGTTCTCCCCAACACACCCTGGGACAAGAAACTTGACAAGGAGAGTGTCAACAAAGGCTTTCAAATGTTTGAGAAGCGTGTCTCTGGCATGTTTCTTGGCGAAATCGTTCGACTAGCCATTGTAGACATGTTGCAGAAGAAGTCTACTGGCCTTTTCCAGGACAACAACTCGAGCTTCAACGATCATGTTACCACCACCAGCATTGATCCCAAGTCCACGCTCTTCACACAATGGGGCCTAGATAGTGCCGTCATGTCGGTCGCCGCTAGTGACAACACCCCCGAACTTTCCACCCTGCGACAGGAGTTGGAAAAGACTCTGGGCATCTATTCTGCGTCTCTTGAGGACGCACAGGCGTTCAAGGCCATTGCCAATGCTGTCGCGCGTCGCGCCGCCCGACTTTCTGCTGTTGCTATTGGTGCCATTGCTATTCAGTCCGGCAAGCTTGACGATCCCGAATGTGAGCTTGTCGACATTGGTGTTGATGGAAGTCTTGTTGAGCACTACCCGTTCTTCCGCGACATGATTCACGAAGCTCTGCGAGTGATGGATGGCATTGGCCCCAAGGGCGCTGAAAAGATTCGCATCGGCATTGCCAAGGATGGCAGTGGCGTTGGCGCTGCTTTAATTGCACTGGTTGCTGCCAGCCGTGAACAGCCTGGCGATTTTCTGGCTGACTTGCGCACTGATATTAAGCGCGGTCTCGACCGCCTTCCCCAACAAAGTATGTTGTTCTTCGTCTTGAATGCCGTCTCAGCACTAACACGATCTAGTCGAAGAGTCGCCCCTGTCGCACAATGCGATGCTTGCCATTGGCGCCATTGCTGCCATTGGTGTTGCGGCTTTGTGGTACTGGAGGCGTCAATAGGCCAGACCTTTTTTTGTTGGCGTTTTGTCATGGCGTCTCTTCATGCTTTTGCAATAGTTTATACCTGTACATCTACGAAATGACACCTTTTGGATGTGTTGGTTCTGCACTCCTTCAGCGAGATGCGTCTCTTGTAATTGTTTCATTGATCATTTAGCTTGTAGCGGACTAAATGCAAGCCATCTATATGAGTGTATGCGTCATGTTTTTATTCGCCATGCCAATTGAATTATCCTTCTCAAGACAAAGCTTTGTGCTCCTGTACAACACTTTTTCCATCGTGTTGGCCTCTGTGTGATTACCCTAGCTTCCAAAAGCTGCGGCCGGATAGGACCGATCTCGCTTCTTCTTGGTCGCCGCGCTCGAGCTGCTGCGCGAACTCGCTCCCGACGCCGCCCCCGACCCAGGCTCGCTCCCGCCGGCCAAATTCCGCCGCGGCGGCGGCAAGGGCAGCGTCATGTCGACGGGCAGGTCGTTCCACTCCATCTCAGACCGCTGATTTTGATACGACCCACCCCGGGGCGGTGGTGGGCGCGCATCGCTGTTTAGGTTGGCGGATGTTTTCGGTGGTGGGCTCACGAGGGCTGCTGACGCGCTGGGCGGTACCTGTTTCGGCGGCTCTGGACTCGCGGTTTCGGTGGCGGAAGTTTTGTTCTGAGATTGCACGGCGTGGACGACACCGCCGGCGCGGACGGGCCGCAAGACGAGAACCGCAGAGTCAGGCCGCAGACGGCGGTAGTAGCCTCCGATCGGGTCGCCAACGGGCTGGAAGCCGCGCCGGCGGTACCACGCGAGGCCGTGTTCGTTTTCGGTCCACACGTGGGCGGTAACGCTGCCGAGGGAGACGGTCGAGACGGCGTGGGTGAGTATGTCGTCGAGGGCGGCGTTGGCGAGGCCGAGGGCGCGGTAGGGCGCCAGAACGCCGAGGCTGCGGATGTAGAGGTTGTGTGTGGCGGCAGCGGTAGTGGTGGACGGCGACGGTGGCTCGAGGATGCAGACAATGGCGCCAACGATTTTGGGCTCCTCGGGGAGGCCGTTGCCGTCACCGGCCCAGGTGATGACGCGGGAGCAGCGATGCGAGAGCGCGGGGTCGAGAGCGGCGGCGTAAAAGCTGTCGGGGAAGGCGACGGGGAGAAGGAGGGCGTTGAGACGGCGCAGGGAGGGAATGTCGGAGGGCTCGATGGCGCGGATCGTGGCGTTGAGGGGAAGAGAAGGATGCGTCGTGGAGGTTAACGGTGGAGGTATAGGTCGCTGTGACAAGGGTGTCGGAGCGGTGGTTGTAGTAGTGGTAGTTGTTGACGACGGAGGAGGGGCGTAAGAGGGCGCTTTGGGAGGTTGGAAAAAGGAGCGTATGGATTTTTGGAGCGGCACGCCGCCGGGTTTTGACGACGGTAGCGACATGGCTGCGGTTTGTGTGGAAGAGAAGCAAGAGAGAAGGTTGTGGAAAAGGGGACGAAAGAGGTCAAGACGGCATTGTATTGGGGGTCCGGAGGGGTGAGCTCCTGCCGAGGGTGGATGCCATTTAGCTTTCCGGCGGATTGTTGAGAGGGCCAACGTGGATGGACTGGGGTAATGGGGATAGAGTTTAGGCTATTTGGCGGATGCGGATGAGCTGGCATGGGGATTATGCTAGTTGAACAGTACGAGGGCTTTTATTGTTGCTTGAAATTTTATGTCCTTCAGGAAGGTATGGGTAAGGCAGAGCGATGAATAGGCTTGTTTGTATGCATGCATCTCGAAAGCATGGTCAAAATGGAGAGTATACGAATACTGTCGAGGTGATTCGAAGTAGCATCGTTCATGAAATGCCGTGACGTGCTCGAGGCCGTTGTAAGCCAATCAGTGTCCAATCACGGCCTCAGTTATGATGCTGTCGCTCAATCTTTGGGAGAATATGCATGCCACGGGAGCAATCGAGCTATCGTGTATCTGACATTGGAAGAGAATTGCCCCAATTGCTGCATCGTCGCAAACAAATGGCCGTGCAATGCGTAGCATGCGTCCTGCAACGTCTTGGTCATGCGGTCGATGTAGGCAGGTCGGGCATGAGCACGTGCCGTTGGACGTGGGCGAGGCAGTTGAACGGTTGCGTATGCGGGATCGTGGCTTTCGATCTGCAATGATGGGAGCAGCAGGTGAATCCCCGTGTTTTGCGTGCAGTAGTGCGAAACACTGGGAGGGTGTGCACTGGCGCCGTGTTTGATGGGGGCGTTAGGGTTTTACCGTGCTGCATTTGTGAGAAGCAAAATGGTTGGCGGCGATGTTATATTGAAATGTGTGGCTGGTATCCCGAGGGCAAGTATTAACACGTCCCAAGTGATTACTGAATCGCGTGGTTTCGTTCGATAATAATTTCAAAGACTGGTCAATATGAGGCTGGGGAGAGTGCCACAGTCAGCAGTTACAACACTCAGAGTGAGCTGAAAGCCTGAAGGTTAGCCGGTGATGACGAGGTGAAGCGCAGTTGAGGAAGCGAGACGGGTTATTGTGCAGCAGACGGCACGAGAGACTATGCACCCAGGATTCTTTTCATCACATTCAAATTTTACACTCAATTGAGTATATACTTGATTTAATTGCCAAGGCGTGATCACGCATCGTGCACCTACATGCCTGTGCTGCTTTCATACTCGCTGGAATCACAGCTGTCAACCACTAGTCCGTCCCCGAAAAGGCTGCATCGATCCCAGGCTACCTAAATCCACCTCTTGCACCCGACATCTGGCAACCCAAATCCACCCCTGGTCGATTCGCCTTGGGTCGCCGCATCGTTTTTTTTTTTTTTTCAAACTAGATCTTGAACCCTTATTGGGGAGTTGCTTCCCTTTTCTCCTCTTGCCATTTTGCGACCGCGGCTCACATCGCTGCTTCTATACCCGCGTCTGCCCTCCTTGACGAGACTTGGCCGCCGACACAGAGGGACAGGGAGAGAGCGCCGTCATCCGCCGCCGCCCTCCCACCCCCCCAAAGGGCCTGCCGACCCTCGAAACCCAGCCCATCCCTAATCTTCGGCCTGGGCTTCGTTTCCGTATCGCTTCATCGCGCGACCGCCCATCATGAATAGCCCCTCCGGCCGGGCTGGACTCATCAAGGCTCGCGACGAAGCCGGCAGCATGGAGAAACTGGTACGATCCTGCCCGTAGCACATCCCCTCCCCTTTGTCGTTGGTCGTCGCTGCCGTCAGTATGGGCAACCGTTTTTCGCGCCTCTGACAGACCACGCGGTGCAACGACGAATTGCGCCTCTCTCTCCCGTGCCTCGCCTCCCACGTTGTGCTCCTGCTGACAATGACCTCGCTCCCCTCTCCTCTAGGCACATTCCGTCCTCGACGATATATTACACAATGTCATCTCCGACCTCCTCGTTAAGGTCCATCGCGAGGAGAAGCAGGCCAAGGCCACCTCAGCCGCCATCCGCATCGAAAAGCTAGCCTCGGATGCCTCCGAAAGCTCAACTCCCGATTCAAAACCCGACGGCCGCATAGAAACAGACGCCGCAATATACGAGGACGGCAAGGTCACTCTCAAAGGCAACCCTTTGAAGACGACCACCGAAATACTCTGCCCCAAGTGCCATCTGCCCCGGCTGCTCGCACCCACGGATGGTAAGGGTGCCGTCAAACCCGATCCTACCGTCGTCTACTGCAAGCGACATCCCTACATTGACAAGCCCGGTTGCGACATCTACGGTCAAACCTGGGTCGCTCCTGGTCCGGGACGTGGAAAGAAGAAGAAGGACATGGAGAAGCCTGACCCGGCCGATAAGCCTGCCAATGTGCTATCCTTTCCGTCCGCCACATGCAGCAAGTGCAAGCGATGCATCCTCGTCACTCGATTAAACAACCATATGGGCTCCTGCATCGGCAACAGCGGTCGTAACGCCAGTCGCGCCGCCGCTCAAAAGATGAATGGCAACTCCCAGCATGACAGCACCCCGCCTTCATCACAAAAGGCCACGCCCGCGCCGGGATCACGCGCCTCGAGCCCTAGGAAACGAGAGGCCGCCGCTAGCGACGAGGACGAGGACGAAGACGACGACTCCGAGGCGAGCCCCAAGAAGAAGAAGATCAAGTCGGCTGCTGCCGTCACCAAAAAGGTCATTCTCAAGACGAAACCCAACATGAAGCCGGAAAAAGCACGTGTCTCGTCGCATCTCAAGCAGGAGCACAAATTTGACGACAGCGACTCGACGCTAGATAAGACACCCACAAAGGCACTGAATAAACTTACCAGCCCTCTAAAAAAGGTCAAGGTTCAAAAATCCACGAGCTCGCCTCTATCACGGAACGGCAGAGACATTGATATGAGGTCAGAGTCCTCGGATCCAATGTCTTCGCCTCCCGGCCGATGAGGGCATATGCCTGCTTCGCCTCGAAATTGTATCAACACACTACTATTTGGATAGCCATTGCAGTTCAATTGTGCACATCAACACCGCGACAATAAGCGAGTGCACCCTGAGTTAATTGCGCCCCTTTCCCGAACTTTTGTTTCCCCCGTCATATACGTTTTTGCATCAGGGACAGGCTTGCTCCCTCCCTTGTTTCACTACTTCATTATGGTTTTCTTCCAATTCCTTTTTGGCTACATTTGCTTTTGCCATCTTTTTACGCTTTTACCTTTTTGCTGATATTTTATCTTATCGGATATGGCAGAGGAGGAAAGAAAAAGATGTGGGTTAACGGGAACAGCAGTACAAAAAGAAGACTACATCCTTAGCATCACCGCACATGCGGGCCTGGCGGCGTTTTATTGGAGAATCTGGCGTTTTCTTTTTGCTTTGTCTTACATTTGCTCTACTGGCTGCGGTGAGCTGCTCTTTGAAAAGGAGACCTCTTTTTTGTTGGTTGATGTGGGTGCATGGATGTAAAGGTATTTACAGGCGAACCCGAAAGTTTATACAGTCAATTGGAGTAGAATGAATCTCTTCTATTCTCACAATGCCCAGTTTCCTTTTCCTTTTTTTTTTTTTTTTTAACTGCTCGACATGAGTAAGTATCTTTGTGCATGGGTAGAGTAGAATCGTAATGCTTGTTTCGCTTGTGTCCAAACACGGTCATATCATCTGTGCTTCAAACCCACGCCTTTCTCAAGAAACATCCTCTTAGCCCGCGCTTTTCAAACGCGACAATATTATTTGCCGACGTGTGTGCTTACAATTCCTCTTCTGTCCCTTCCACCACCTTGGCCGTCACGATGCGCACCTCCTCCACAGGCCGGTCCTCGGCCCCTGTCGGCACCATGCCCATGCGCTTGACCGTGGCGAGCCCCTTGGCCACGCGCCCAAAGATGGTATGCTTGCCGTCAAGCCAGGGTGTGGGTGCGAGCGTGACGAAGAACTGGGACCCGTTGGTGTCGGGCCCCGAGTTGGCCATACTGAGGACGCCGGCGCCCGTGTGCTTGAGCGCCGGGTGAATCTCGTCGGCGAACTTGTCCCCGTAAATGGACGACCCGCCGCGGCCGGTGCCGGTCGGATCGCCGCCCTGAATCATAAAGTTGGGGATGATGCGGTGAAAGACGGTGCTGCTGTAGTAGCCGCGGCGGGCCAGCGCGGTAAAGTTGGCGCATGTCTTGGGCGCGTGCTCGGTGTAGAGCTCCAGCGTGATGGGGCCCTATAGGGTTGATTAGAGAGGAGTGAGGCGGATATGTAGTAATGGGAGCGAAGGGGAGAAAGAACGTACCATTGTGGTCTCTAGTATTACATTGGTCGTCATGCTGAGAATTGAATTCGAGGATGTGAGCGCTGGGGAGGCAGTGAGATGCTCGTCGCGAGAAAGTCGATGTCGAGTTGCAAACGTTGTCACCAGTGAGTGGGGCGCGACTGGATGGCGGCGCTGCCACTTACAACGCCGAATAACTCAGCAAATGCGGTGCAGTATGAAGAGAGGAATATTTTGCTTCCACTTGGTGTGTGCAGCTAGTTATGGTGTCAGCTGGATTCAAGGACTGGTTATAATAATCGTCATGCTATCAGTCAGTATCTGACGTATTGGCCAGTAGGCGACTCTAATGTGAGATATCCGGGAAACACAAATTGACTCGATTTTCTACGGAGTACAAATTATTCCCTTAGCTCTACTTATTCTAGAGGCCAGAGATTCTTACACTTTGTTGAAAGGGTTTAGCGCAGGCGCAAAGAAGCCTCAGCTGGCTGTCATTCAATGGAAACTAGAGTGAACCAGCTGTCATGGCTGTAGGTCAACAGCAAATATAATAATGCTCTGCCCGCCTCGTCGCCGCTGCCACACTACCGCGAGAAGGCGTATTAAACATTGAACCAAGAAGTGACGAGTATCTTGTGTTGGAGGAGCAAACGCAACAATTTTCCCAATTCTTTTGTGTGCCTGGGGTGCGACGTCGCCTGAAGCCTTAGTCATCACAGGCTTTTAGGGACCACGTCTCTGCCCAAGTTTCAGGCGGCCGCCATATAGCAACCATCATACATTTTCCGCAAGTTCCCGCCTCGAGGCTGTCAAATTTAGAGAGCTACTTAGCTCCTTCTCCCGAAACTGGGTAAAAGACATGGCGAGCAATTCGTCGTTACTTGTCCCCGTTGGCGGAGGCCTACTGGATGGCCTCAATTCGACCTCTCTCAACGGCACCTCGCGGCCCTCCACTTGGCTTGAGGCCCTCCAAGACGTTGATTTTCTGTTTCTCGAAGCCAAGCTTGTCCTCAGCGCGGCCGGAATTATCTACGTCGGCGCCCACGCGGCTCTGCGGAGGCCGCCATCAGCAGCGCTGCCCAAGGACAAAAAGGCCCGGCGCAAGACGGAGGAGGAGGACAAGCTGTCGCAGGGCCTGGAAATGTCAGACGCCATCTTGTTCCCCGTCATGGCCGGCATAGTCCTCATGGGCCTGTACTATCTCATCCAGTGGCTTAATGACCCCGCTATCATCAGCAAGATCCTGCGCTGGTACATGTCGATTGTCTCGGTGGCGAGCTTGGTGACCCTTTACGCGCACGGTGTTGATTTGGTCGCGGCGTTTGTGTTCCCAAAGTACTGGAGAGGTCTGGATGGCATTCTGCGCACGGCGAATCAGAAGACGCAGGCTGTCGTTCGGTGCGACAATGTTGGCAACGTCAGCGATGGTTCTTCTGCGGCTATCAGCAACCCTTTACCAGGTGTGCTTGGCTTTCTCGCTCCGACGACAAAGCTGCAAAAGGTGGCTTGGGAAACGAGGGCCATCTTTAAGCGAGAGTGGCTGCTCAGATTCTTTCTGCAGGGAGTGGGCGAGGAAAAGACATACATCAAGTTTGCGACAATGATGGCTCTACCGCTGGCGGCTGCGACGTCAGTCCTTTACTTTTCCTCAAACTCGCCGTTTTTGTCCAATATGCTGGGTTACGGAATGTGCTACTGCGCATTCCTTGTCTTATCGCCAACTGACTTGCTCATCGGTTCACTTGTGTTGTGGGGCCTCTTTTTCTACGACATATTTATGGTGTTTTACACCCCGTACATGATAACAGTGGCGACAACTCTCGAAGTCCCCATCAAATTGCAGTTCAAGGCGGCCCAACGTCAAAGCATCCTCGGCCTGGGCGACATTGTCATCCCTGGCATGTTTATCGCTTGGGCTCTCCGTGCTGACCTGTGGCTACACTACAAGCGCCTGGTCAAATACGAGTCGACAGAGTTGAAGATTCTGCAAAAGGATGCCGCTTCCGGTGAATTGGTGACTCGCAGCGAGACAAAACACCGCGAAATAAAGCCCCCCTATGTAGAGGTCAAGGGCAATTGGGGTGACTGGTTCTGGACGCGTCGGCTAATGTACCTGCGCGCCCCAAAGGAGGTGCCTGTTTCGGTGGCGGCAGGCAACTTCAAAAAGACGTACTTTTATGCGTCCATGGTCGGCTACCTATTGGGTATGCTAGCTACGCTGGCGATGCTTCTTGTCTTCAAGCGTGGCCAGCCAGCGCTGCTGTATCTTGTCCCAGGTGTGCAGGGCGCTACTTACCTCACGGCCATCGTGCGCGGTGAGCTAAAAAGCTTGTGGAGGTATACTGAAGACGGTAGTCTTGATACGGTCGATGTGGTTGTGGACTTGGACGCTGATGGGAATCCTTTGAAGACCATTGGCAAGCTCGAAAATGGAGTAGTGGACACGACGAAGAAGGATGACAAGGATACCAAAGCGAAGCAATCCGACTCGAAAGGAGCCAAGGCTGGCGCTCACAAGAAGGGGGAAGATGAGACAGATGGAAATGAGGGCAAGAAGGAGAAGAACCACCATATTTTTTTGGTTTCGCTCGAGGCGCCCCCGGACGACAAGGAAGCATAGTTGCATTGTGTATCGGCTAGAGACTTGGGCCGCAGTGTTTTTACTCGGCCTCATGGGTGAATCATTATAATCATTAGCGCATACGTGGTAAATTGGCCATGAATTAAATGAACTTCAGTATGAGCAAGATCTGTCCCCTAATAGCCCGTGAATATATCCTCGGGCCAGACTGAGAGCGGACACAGGACTCTGACCTCGCTTTGTGCTAGCGCTGACCAGACTTCGCGGGCAGCCGGCGGCGAACCAATCTGACGTGATGATGAATGATTGAGGGCATTTCGAGGAAAATATTTCACTGAAATTAAATTATGATTGCGCTCACGTTGACCAAGCTGGCTGCCATCATCTAGTCGCACGCGGCGCAGTACGACGAGGTCGAGGTCTTGTGCGGCCACGAAGTAACTGAGCTCGGCCAAGATGAAAAGTCGGCCTGGGTGCAGGTGCAGACGGCCAAGGGCCATAAGAGGATTAATTCGGAATACGTTTTTGGGTGTTGATTGGGAAAGAGCCTGGTTCGACAGGTACTCTTTGGAGGGCAAGCAACCCTGGCTTACATGGGACGAGAACCTCGTCGCACTCGATGCAAGGGCATCTCTTGGCATACCAAAAGGAGGAGGGTGCTGACGCTTTGTATTTGATTCACGACTTGGGCTCTGGCCTGCTCGAGACGGCGGATTCGAGAGATTCCCTCCACCCTGAGAATGCCTGGCTCGCATTCCGGCCAGACAAGGAGCCCAACCACTGGCGGCTCATCTGCTGCTTCAAGGGCAGTTTTGAAGGCCAAAGAACTCGACAATTTTCTCTAGATTATTCTTTCAGGAAATCTGTCGCCGGAGCAGTACGATGTCACGGGCGCGAGAACGTACCAAATTCACCAGAGGATTGTGGACAGCATGCGCATCGGTCGAGTCCTCCCGACTTCGGACGCAGCTCACTTGTGCTGTCCATGGTGAGTAAACACATTGACTTGGCGCATCTATCACAGAGATAATACTTGAATTTTCTTTTGCAGTGGTGCCTTAGGTCTTAATGGCGGTATTGCCGATGTCGGGTCTTTGCGCGATTGTCTCGTCGCGATCCACGAAGACAAAGCCAGCGAGACCATCTTGTGTACTTGTAGCGAAGTACGAAGATACAAATGGAAGAACATTATTGAACTCATGCCTCGGAATACGCTGAAAACAGTCTTTAGCGACTCGGCGAATCTTGCAGATAATAATGCTTACCAGATGAGCTAGCTGATGAAGACGGACCCCGAGGCAGCGCGAGCGCAGGCACCGGTGAGTACATCATGGACGTTGAAGACATGAAACAATGCCAAGAAGTTGTAAGAATCCTCTTGCTCTCCGTTAGAACTTTTCAAGCCACTTTAATTAGACATGTATTCTGACTTTTCTGGGTGGATGTGAGCGAATGAATCTTCTGGAGGTTTTCTATTCTGTGTAGAGAATGGAAACAATTGTGTCCGGCCAGTCTTCGTCTCCAGAAATATAGGCAGGATCGAATTACAGTCCTAATTTCGTGCGTATTGAATAAATAGGATTTGTTGTTTTCTCTGAACGCACATGAAGATGCTTCTTACACATGAGGTGGGGTTGCGAGAGCGACACTGGGTAGACAGGCCCCGCCTACACATAGACTTGGAAAGCTCTCATCGTAAGCCCAATCTTACATCTGCGTTCAGCGCCTACTTGTTGTTGTTTCCGCTTTGTATTTCGAGCTCCTTTCGGCCCTTGGATGAATTGGTATTGCTTTATTGCTTTTCCGCGCTCTCAGCCTTACCAGTCAGCGTACGTGCATGTAGAGGGTCCTGTCCTTTGCCTGGACAGCAGGCCTCGTGAAGATCCCCGGACAGCCCTACCGTCCGCCGTCTGAGCTGCGGACAGAAAAGAAATCCGAGGAGGCGCTCCAGAATTCAGAATACAATGGCCACGGTCATACAATGGGTGCTCGACACGCGAAAACTATGGCCAGAGGCCGCCACGACGGCCGAGTTGGAGCACGTGGTAAGCTGCCCATCCTCCGCCCTACCGTCCTCGTCCATGCTGAGTCCCATTCTCATACAGGCTGCGCGCGCCATGAACCTGCTGCTTGAAAATGAGCGCGACGCCGTTCTCCGCTACTATCACGTCCGCGATGCCAAGCTCGCGCTCGGCTCCGCGCTCCTCAAGCGGCTCGTCGTTGCCCAGCACGTCCCCGGCGTCGCCTGGGACGCGGCCACGGTGGTGCGCGACCCGCACACCAAGCCTGTCTTTTACCACCCTGCGGGCTCGACTTGCCAGCCGCTCCTCTTCAACGTCTCCCATCAGGCCGGGCTGGTGGCGGTGCTGGCGGCGCGCGGCGCGCCCGACGGCACGCAGCTCGGCGTTGACGTTGTGTGCCCCGGCGAGCGGCGCGCGCGCGACCTCGAGGCCCTCCGGACGGACGGGTGGGCCAAGTATGTGGAAATGCACGACTCGGTGCTGTCGCCGGTGGAGGCGCGGCGGCTACGTAATTTGTCGGCTGAGGGTTCGTCGATTGAGCAGGGCGCGGATAGGAGACTGGCCTACTTTTATGCGCTGTGGTGCTTGCGCGAGGCGTACGTCAAGATGACGGGCGAGGCCCTGCTGGCGAGCTGGCTGGGCGACCTGGAGATGCGCGGATGGGCGCCGCCGCCGGGGGACGCGTCCGAGGAAGGCGGGCTCGAGGTCTTTTTCGGGCCGGGGGGTGGTAAGCGGGTCGAGGACGTGGATTTGCGGATCGGGTGGTTCTTGGGAAGAGAATATATGATCTCGACGTCGGTTCGCAACCCGGATCCTGGTGCGCCGCTGCAGCTGGCCACTTTTGAAATGCTAGATCTGGATACAGTTTTGAGGCAGGCGGAGGAGCTCAAAGCAACAAGATAGATTGTAATGGGCAGGAGCGTACGCATGCACGATATATTGCAAGCACATGATTACGAATGCTGCAAATGTGGCAGCGAGGTTTGTTGTAATGATACGTCATTTATCGTTTTCCTATTTCTTGTTCCTATATTGCGCTTCCACAGACGATGTTGTCGTCGCATGAAGCGACTGTCATATTCAAGTCATGAAAGAGGCTTTGTCGCAAGGGGCGTTCATAGGTGCTTCCCAAAGAACGTCAGCAAGGTCTTGTAGCCGCGTTCGTACTCGGCCTTGACTCGGTCGTCGCTCAGGTCGGAGCGGGCAGCCATCCAGCCGTGGATCTGGTCGGGAAAGGTCTCGACGTGCTTGGGGACGGTGAGGGCGTCCTCAAATTTCTTGACGTCTTCGGCGGGCTCGTCACCCGAGGCCAGCAGGATGAAGGGAACCTTGATGCCGGGAGCGTCGGCGGCGTCGATCATGGCGGGGTGCACCGAAGCAGCAGCGGCAAAGGGGTTGGAAGATTCCTTGACAGCCAGAGCAACGGCCTTGCCGCCCCAACAGTACTATGCCATACAGTCAGTGGTTTCTTCAGTGTCACGGTGCTCGCATTCATGCTTACGCCCATGACACCAACGCTGGTGATGGAAGAACTCTTAGTCTTGATAGCCTGAACGTAGCCAGGAAGAGGGCTCGCAGCGCTACTGGGAGGATTCTTCTCGAAGAAGGCGCCGAGATCCTTTTGCTTCTGCTCCGTGTCCGGCGGGTACCTGCATTGATGAGCTTTGAGCTGTGGACGTGTTGTCAGAAAGGAAGCATTACGTACCACTCAATGGGACAGGGTTCACCCTTGAAAAAGTCGGGAATATAGACTCTGTACTTTTGCTCGCCGCTGTGAGCAAGGATATCGGTGCCCTGGAGGGTTTGCTCAAAATAACCAAAGATGTCGTAGATGACGACTATGGCCTTGGTGGCGTCGGCGGGACCGGTGACATCTTTTCCAGCACCCGTCAGTATCGCGATTGTATCAATTAAAGGTCTCAATCAATGCGTCTCCAGATGATACCTACAAGTCTTGTAGCCTCCGACTTGTTCGTATTTGCCCTTGGCTTGGTAGCCCTTGGACACGATCGGGGGCAGGTTGCAGCAGGCCGCAGAGTGGCCGGAGGTGGCTGGCATAGCAGACATGATGAATGATGCGAATCGATCGTTTCGAATATCTCTACAGGTCACCAATTGTTTTTTTCGAGTCAGTGGATAAGTTCAAGATGCAGTATGATGTGGTAGAAAGGGAGCGAGCGTCGGCACAGTGGGAAGTGGTAGGTGAGCAGGCCGAGACGAAACTATGCTTTGAGTGCTTACCCCGAGAAGCTTGTGATGAAGAAGATGCGGAATTGAGCTCTCGCGGAAGGGGAAGAGCGACGAGTTTGTTATGGCTCAAAGGTTACACCTTGTGGTCTATGATGTTGGTTTGTGCAAGCTATGGTGGGGTGCGGAGGGGTCGCCAGGTGGTGGGGCCTCGGGACACTGGTTTGATGATGTCACAGATTGATTGCGATCGCAGCCGCGTCGATAAGTTGATACTCCGAGTACAGACGAATGCTCTGGCAGGAGATTACTTCTCACTTTGTCAACAGTGAATCTGGTAGAACTTTATGCAGTTGATTTGTGGCGTTTCTGCAAGCCACTTAATATATGTGTACAACGTTTGACAAGTCTCTGTGCTCTGGTTTCCGCCAAGAGCAAGCCCAGGTATCATCGCCCAAAATTCTCATCTCGCTAATATGACGTCTCATGTAGCTCGCTGCCGTTGGGTGACATATTTTCCACGTCCGCAAGGATGTCTTGCTCGTCCGAAGGTAGTCTGGCACTGCACAACGTCTGGGTAGCCAGAGCTAGTAGAACTTGATGCGATGATTATACACGTATAATCGCTCCCTTTGGTAATTTGTCGGTCAAAAGTGTGATTTAGCCAAGCTTAGTTGTCAGCGACACCCGCTGTCTCTGAGAGTCGACTCTTGTTGGCCAGATGCCTGTTCCGTATGCCGCAGCTATTTTGCGAAGAAATCTCGTGCGATTCACAGAGTTTGTTTGTACAGATTGCTTCTGGATCAATATCTTGTGATGAGACTATGAAAAGCAACCCATATCGCGATAAAAACCAGCCCAACCGTGCCAGGTGAGAACAAGTCATCGCCTTTGGCGTTATGAGCTGAATACTAACACCGGGAGGCTAGGTGACTAGATAGTCTGATTGAATTTTTATTTTCCAGATTTTGGTTACATTCGTTGACCTTCCAGCGTAGCTAATAATGCTACGCTCCTTTCTCACGCCTTTGGGAATGACATGTCACAAGGCACGTGCTCCAATTGCAATATTGCCAGTGTTGGAATGTTTCTAGCGTTCTCGCTCGCCATAAGCGGAACTAATTCTCCGTAGCCTGTAGAAATGAATACCCTTGTTGATACAACCCCATGGACTCTTCTTCATTTTACATGACATGGCAAGCTTGACGAATGGACAAGATGGCGCAGAACTAGACGGATTGCGAGCCACCTCATCGATAACTAGGTCAGGACTCAATAAAAAATTGATTCAGAGAGCGTGACAAAGCATCAAAGGCTCTTTTCTTGACGCTTCGGGAACACCGTAGGCTAGCAGTACTTTAAGGACAGGCGTCGCTGAGATGTGGCACCGTAAAAGTGTACATGGGGCTCATCTATATCGGCCTCTACTTGTCTCGTTTCGATTCGCTTCTAGGTATTGTGACTCGAAAACACCAAGTGCACCGTGTTAAGCAGGCCCATTGCAATTTATTTGTACTTTGGTGGTTGCTTGCACAACAAGCGAAAGTCTGGTATCGTAAATATCGGAAGAGTACAGATTACCGAAAGCCGCCATGAATGATGCTGGCTGGATGGTGGCACACCCTCAACACGACCAGCAGCAAAGATGGTGTATAGCATGTTGCCCAGCTGAAAAAATTGGCTTGGCGGATTGGAGTCTGGATTGACGTGTGTTGTTCACCGTTCTTGGTTCAATACTGGCCACAAAGCCTCTTCTGGGCCTGGAACCGCGAGTTTTGTGCATGCGACCATGGATCGATCTATTAATTAATGCGAGACGGAAAGCCAGTATCGAGAGGCTGGAATTCGATTGCTAATAAAAGACCATGATAAGAAGAGGATCTTGCCCACTTTCCTATTTCCCCATCAAGCTGACTTGGGACGAGGGAGAGAGAGGAAAGAAGAGACTGAGCTACTCGGTACTGAACCGGGAATTTGGGCGCGCCAAGTTGTCAAGAGCTCAGCAACACCCAATCAGCGCAAGCGGGTCGAGTGGCGTTGAGTCTTGCGGGTCGATAATTGATGGGACCAGAAGCATGGATGGCAGAACTGGAGCAGCACATGGTGGCAGAATAGATAGTTAGATTCGCTCCCACTTGACACTCAGCGACGGTGTGGGACGTGGCGCGACGAGGACAGAGAGAAGAGGAGCAAACGAGGTTCCTGGTGGAATGGGCATGGGGAGCAACAGAGTGGTCACTGGTGGCGCGCTGATGGGGAGACAACAGCAGCAGAGACGTGAGATGTGCGGAGTCGTTGTCAGATTCGGATGTGTAGGTCTGAACGGAGAATATGGCGAGACATGGCAATAAGCGGAAACATGAAGGCCTCCATGGGCAAGGAAGAGAGAGCGGGTGGGCTTTGAGGCTTGCAGCGTCAGTCCAGGTAATCCGTATTACCGGGCGAAATTACGGGAAAGAATGGTAGCCAATGGTGTGTTGCCTCGGGCTTACTTTCTTTGTGCTTGTTTCATTTTCAGGAAACAGGTCTGTGGTTGATGCATTGTGAGCCAAGAGGGGTTTGGTGGCATCCAACCAGCACCTTGAGACTGGGGCTTAAAGAACTCGTCACTTTTTTTTTATTTTCATGCTAGCAAGTGGAGAGAGAGTGCTGGGGGGCGGCAAAGGTAGGAACAGATGAAGGATACCCGAGCTGCCGGGGCTTGTCTAATCCCAGAAAAGAAGAAAAAGCAAATGGCTTTGTCTGTGTGGTTACATGGCGTGAAAGCATGGTACCGACATGATGGAATTAAATAAACCTCAAAGGAGCGGAAATTTCCTTTGCTTTTCCAGGGCACGCAGCGCTGCGGCAGATATTTCAGATCGCATGAGCCTTTCCTGCCATCGTTTTATTCATCAGTCTTGATTTGAAACCGTATAGTTACGGGGTCCTCGGGCGGCAGGCAGCGTCGATAGCCGCCAAGAGATTCGGAAAAGCAAATGCACAGACGGTTGTTACGTACTTTTGTTTTGTGCATCATCATCATCATCATCATCATCATCATCATCATCATCATCATCAGCAGCAGCAGCAGCAGCAGCAGCAACAGCAGGCTTCACTTGTCGCGTTCCAGTACTTGACTTGGCGTCCAATCGCGGACAATTGCCGAGCAAACAAGTAGGAACCATCAAGGATCAGATACGGGATTTATTAGACGGTTTCAATGCTCATGCACACCAGCGCAGGTTTTTCGCTGTGCGGCATAGCCGAGAGCCGGGAACAGCTGTACCAATACCATTGTCGCAGAAAGGACAACTTATTGCTGCGCCGTGTGCCGCAACCTTTCTTCTTTCAGCATTAGGGCCTGCTAGTTGTTACAACTTGCAAGCTGCTCCAGCACACACACCCCAGCAGCGTCGCAGAGGATCATGTGGTCTCAACGTCCTGTGGACATGGGCAGAGGAAACCCAGACGCCCGCATTCTGGTCGCTTTAATTATTATGGAGTTGTATGCGGAGGACGCCCCATACACCTGCCAGATGATAAATAGTAATAATCTCGCAACTTATCAGTGCCTGTATTCATGGGTACCGGAGAGGCGTCAGCGGTGGGTATAAAATCTAGTTTGGATTTTGCGCTTCAAGTTGGCGAGACCCTGGCACCATCTTGTGCCACGGCCCGATTCAAAGACCCGGCGAAAAAGCTGAGCCTTTTGACAGCTTTCGGGGACTCTGGATGTGGCTTTATTAATTATTAATTGATTAGTTGGTGTGTGCGAATTGCGCTGCATGGTTGGCATTGGTTGTCAGCTTGCAGACTTTCTCTGTTGTCCTCTACCCGCTAGCGCCAAGATTCTCTCACTCTAAATAATTGATAAATGACATTTTCTTGACTTTATTATTAGGATAAAGGTTCAGTTGTACTGCAGCTTCCACACTCGGCCTGCCGTCGCAGTCATCGCAACCCCATGCATGTAGTTGGGCATTCTCTTGTTCAGACCCTTTCGGGCGTTTTCCGAAGGCCCTTGTACGTATCCGTATACTTGGTAGTTATGGAGTGCTCTGTAGCCATTTGCGACTGCACACGCAGTTTGAGATGAATGGATAACGAGTCAGGAAACTCGACTCTTCAACGTCGCTGCCGGTAACTTGTGCGCAACTATAGCAAGCAACGTATTCAATAATCACTAATTACCGGGAGTATTTGCAACGAGGAATCTGGAAACCCAATAATAGTATATTGTTTTATAGTCGGTATTATAGTTCCTATCTCATGGGACACCCCATTTCACATGTGGCCTGTCGAACCCGGCCGACTGGAATGTTCCATGGCAAATTTCCAATACAAAATTCAGAAAACGTATTTGTAACTCCATCTTACCCTTAGTTATAGCAAGACGGGTTGCCCAGTCTGTGGCCTTTCCTGGCTGTCTTGATAACCCTGAAGAGTACATGTGTACGCGACGGGGCGGCACAAGACCAATTCATTCCCATGCCTGCATCGGCGACAGCCCTGCCTGTACAACTAAATATCACACGCATCTCGATAATCACGCAGAGGCCATGACAGTGGGGGGAGGCAACCCAGGCGTTCGCCTATGCCCCCCACTGGCCTGCATCTTGCCAACAGCAAAGACGTCTGCAAAAGAAGGGTTTGAGTAGTTGGAGTCGCGCCACTAGGAGCAGAGATTGGACGTGCCAACATGTCGTAACCCCGGCGCGCATGCCCGAGGGCTTGAAAATGATACGATGAATAGCCCTTTGACTTTTTAGCTCGCTCGATGATTCTCTGCCCCAACCCAAGGGCCAAGCACACCAGGCCGCTCTCGGCGCTGCATGTGGTGGTTACAGGGGTTGTCTCAGGTGGCGTATTCCTATGCCATCGCCAGGCTCCAGCTGGTCGCATTGCGCAAAAGAAAGCCTGCCAATAGCTTCGCCGTTGTCTTTTTGTGCTGAAAAGGATGCGCTGTTTCAGCAAATCGTCAATCTTGGTCGGCTGGCCTTGTGTACTCTATCGGGTGCCGCTCTTTCGATGGTGTCGTAGGCAATCATGTACCGTCTCAGCGAGGCAAAAATGAGCCGTAGGGCGTTATCCAGTGGAAAGAGAGCCCATGAGCCATCGCTGACTCTGTTCCAGGCATGATGACAGCGCCAAGGTTGGGCAACATTCAAGGATGTATTGCTGACCGTCCTTGTTGGGTGCCTCCGAGTTGTCGCCAGTGACGACCGACATGGCGCAAACGTGGTGAATCAAGGGAGTAAAGTGCGCAATCCTACGCCGGATACTGTATCCCTCGTTGTTGGTTCGTGGGTAATCGAACCGTTCCTGTCTCATGGGGCGGACAGGTCAGCCAGCCGCTCGTCGCAGGACGCTGCGGCGGCGGGAGCATCATTAATGGAGAAGCTCAAGACTGTCGCAAGGAGTTCCGCAGTAGCCACAGCAACGACCTGGAATGACCCAAACTTCCTTTCCATCCAAGGCGCAAGTTGGGCATCTAGTACCGGGAATCTTGTACGCGTGAGAGGGCCTCGTCAGTCAAGGAAGGATTCGAGACAGGCGCATGCTGTCGCATGCGGCATAAACAGGTCGTAGGGCTTAAACATAACTAACCTTGGGTCCAAGAGATATGATTCCATGAATGTCAGTTACGTCAGGTATCTGGGAAGCATTGCGTGGCTCGCTCTGCTCTTGCCACCCAAGGCAAGGTAGGGTCATGGCGACGCAGCGGGGTGGAACCATTGTATGTATGTTGTGATGTCAGGATAACGAAAACGGTTGTCTGAGCTGAGCACAGCTTCAAGTGGTGAATAAAGAGAATCTCAAAGACCAAGAGAAGCTGAAGAAGGAGAGATTACTGGCAAGCAAGATTTGATAAGAGTAACAACTGTAAAACTGTAGGTTGTTGAAGTAGGTTGACAATGAGCCAGGCAGGTTGTTGTCGGATGCCAAGGTAGTGGGGGCCGATGCCATTTATGGTTTTGCGAATTGCGACTAAAAGCAAAAAAGGAAAGAAAAAAAAAAAAGGGTAAAAAAAACGTAGAGAGACACGACGAGGCAGTCGGCTTGGGATTGGGACACGGCCTTTCGGGTCACTAAGCGTGGTGGAACCCAGGCTCCTGGGACCAGGCGTTGACGGGAATGGACGACGGACCCAGGGATTAGGGATTGAGTGGACTAGACATGGTATCTGAAGATCGGGAGCCAAGCGGGCGGCGGCCGAGGTCTCGGGGCGGCGAGCGGAGCCGTGTCTGGAGCAGACGTGTCATCTCACCTGTGAGACGTTGTCGGCTATTGGCCAACTAGTTTGAACTTTGTGTCGTTTTGTGTGTGGCAAGGCTATATACGAGGAGAAAAGGCGGCGAGACTGTCGTTATCGCGTCATGCGGCGACACGAGATGGTGCACTGGCATGAAAACTGTCTTTGGTACATTGAGATCTGTGTTGCTCGATCGGTTGTGCATCTTGGTGTCACGCAAACCCAGAGCGCTGGTCCCGAGTCCGGAATCGGCTGCGAAACATGGGCTTGTGCAGCATGGCGCTGCATGTTACGCAGATCTTGCTTGGTACACCGATTGCGAGAGACCTTGACCCTGGAATTCGGTACTACTGTAGTTAGTTACGGCCTCGTCGCATCGCATACACACACCCATGCAGCAGTCACACACAAAGCCTCAAACCGGCCATCAGCTGCAGCCAAGTAGCTTCTCTAGTTACAACAAGACAGGTGTATCCAGGAGCAAGGAAAAAAGTACGACGTACGGAGTGCAGCTGGGAGGTACAGCTGGGAGGTACAGCTGGGAGGAAAGGGGGGGAGGGGGAGGGGAGGGGTCTGAAGTGGAAGAGAGAGGGCAACCAACCGCAAAGATTACTGTTTTGAGCCATGCCTACGAAACACTCGCGAGTTATTTACTTGTGTTGTATCTATTTGTTGAGATGGAGCGGCCCCGATACCGATTGTACCGATAGAGCTGACAAGTCGACCAGGGCCAGAAAAAAAAAAAAAAAAAAAAAAGAGAAAAAAAGAGTAAAAATTATAACCCAATCTTCTGGAGCAACACTGTAGCACAAGAACAAAAGAGAGGCAACCAGGGGATACATACATACACGAATGGGTGGATAACAAGATCAAGACCCAGGCAAGTCCCAGGGCAGAGACAACTCTCCAGCTGCAAGCCGCAAAGCCTCAAAAGCCACCACCACAGGAGAGGGCAATCGCCTGCTCCATATTAACTCTTTCTCTTGCAGCCGGATTACTGGGCTGCCGGGACATTGGCAGCCAGCACTAATAACACTAGCTTGGGGAGCACCAGGAGGTGGCTTTCCCCTCCCCCCTGTCCAATGTAAGTGCGGAAACAAGTACCTCGAATAGAGGAAACGAGAAAAAGCTCCAAGTAATGCGAGACATGGCATTTTTGCAACAATGAGATGGAGAAAAAGGATCAAGTAAAAATAGCACCGTGCAAACAAATGTGAGATGGGTCAACCAAGACGTTCAAGTCAGGGCTGAGCTGCGAGGAGAGGCATCTACGACAAATGTGAGGCTGAGCATACTGGTTCGCAATCCTCGACGTATTCGCAACATGGGGAATTTGTTTGACGGAAGACGAGGTTGATAAGTTGCAACATCTTGTCAAGCCATACATTATTTGTCGTCATGTCTAGGGAAACCGGAGATAAGTCCCCATTGCGCCCATCTCTGGCAGCTTTTGATGGCAGTCTCATGTAGCAACAGCCTAGCTCGAATTATAAAGACAAAGAAATCAATGGAAACAATGCGTGGTGTGGAGGTTTACCCTGCTGCTTGTAACTTTGTCTCGCAAGAACGCGTCGTTTATTAATCCGTACTTTGCACAGAGTGATCAATTACCTCGGGAGTCCTCTGTAGACATGAGTAATAAACTAGAACCTCTGTCTATAACTATCGAGGCTGGCTGAATTGGCGAATTGACCAGAGCCTGCTCCGTACTCGGGTTTTGAAACCCGGCACCCTCTCACCTGGTGGCTGTCGTGCTAAAACGACAGACAGCGAGATGAAGCTAGCGGCAAAGTCTGTTGCTTTTCCGAAAGACACAACAAGCCACGATCAAAGCCCTTTTGCAGCCACGGAAAACATTCAACATCAATTCGCATGACATCGAGATGGCCGTCGGGTACATATCCTCGCCTCAGCACCCGCTACCAGCCAACCACCAACTTGCCGTCTTGTCCTCCCGAAAAGCCCATGTCCACCAGCCAGCACGACAAGACGTCAATTTGACGTCGGCGGGAGCGGGGCCGCCCTGGAGCCATCGATTGGGTGTCAGAGCTTTAACCAAACGGTCGGTAAAGCACCTATTTACAGACTTACAGTGGAGGGTTGCCATCCTCCTGCTCCTCTAGCGTCCGTCCCCCTATTCTACGCGCCAGTCATGGTTTGGATACGACCTTGCCGTAGGGCAATTCGTCTGGCTTGCATTGAAACTTGATGTTCTCGTTTGTCGATTCTTGCAGTCTATCGCAATGCGGGCCAGATTGCAGCAGGCTGATCTCGATGATGAGAGGCAGCAGACATGGGTACGGGGAAATCGGGAAGACTGGCCACCAGAGACGGAGCACCGAGTTGATTACCCCAGGTAGAAAA